>CM041776.1:257572402-257642604 GCA_023374045.1 Limonium bicolor | reverse complement strand
CTGTCTCCAGAGGTGTGCTTCTTCTGGTTTTGTGGGAGTACTTCCCTTTCTTCTTCCATGGTTTGTTCTGATTTTTGTTCTCGGAGTTGTTACCTTTTGCTGCTCACTTGCGCTTCAAGCGCTTGCTCTCCATCTCTCAGCTGGCAGGTGATCTCAACTCGAGATGCAGCGTGGTAACACTCCGAAGTATTCAGGCATTAGGTTTACGCATTTACATACGAGATACTAATTCGTATTGTTCGGCATCCAAGGGTTTACAACATGTTTACCTGAAGGGAGGTAACCGTGTGAATCCCATGCCATCCCGGAGTCGATGGCTCAATCCCGCCGTAGAAGCGTTCGACCAGACTTGGTGGTAACCCAAGGTCGGGTAGGATCTGAGAATGGAGGTAAAGGTACGGTTAATACATCAACCGTCATCTTCTCCGTCATCTTGAGGGCATCGAGCTCAAGCCTCTTCTTGGTCTTGACATGCTCGGGATAATTTTAGATCGAGAAGAGAGGTGATGCTTCCTAACGAATGCGAGGTCGACAACGTGCTCGGCCTGACGAGCTTCCACCAGTCCTAGCCTCGTCCTTAAGGTAGACAGCTATCCTCCCCGAACTCCAGCAGGAGTCTCGAGGTCTCAAAGCCGTCTCCATCTCGAGATATAAGCCTCAAGCTTGGCGGGTCCTCTCTCGCCTCTCTAAAGTAGGGAGGTCGAAGGTCGGCACTGCTTTTACCCAATTGGTTTCACGGGGCTGAGGCGGGTCGGGCTGTTGCTGTTGGTTTGGCTGTACTTGCTGCTGGGCTGCAGTCATGAGTTGGGGCATCAGCTGTGCCACGGTGGCAGCGATGATCTCAGTGACCGTCTGTGCACCAGGCTCATCATCCTACTCTTCCCGGGGTCTGCCTCGACCACGTTCTCTTCCTGATATCTGAACAAGTTGGATTACATTAGATACTGTGCCATGTGTCTTGATTTAAACAATGGTATCGTCTTTTGCAGACGTCAAGGGTATCCGTTATCATTAACGGTCATTCCTAGTTAGGTTTCTAATTCTCCATTGTAAAACGGTTTTAACCTAACTCGTAATCACTACTCTCGGTATCTAATCATCAAAGCGAGACTTCTCTTTGATACCACTTTTTGTAACACCCCAACCGCTAATTCTTCCATTATCCCCTAATTGCCTCCATACTTACTCCTACACGCAGCGAATACATTCTTACTCCTGACGGGTGATCAACGCTGTTAGCCCTTCCGAGGCTAACAAGGCTACTACTACTTACAGTCACGGTCTGAAGATTAGAAAACACCGAGTAACATCATACTTACATTACAATTCCAATACTTACTTACAACTTTGATTACCGAGTATCCAAATACATGAATTACATTCCAAGTTTAACAATTCTATTCCAAAAATTATGAGTTTACACGACTACTCATTCATACTAAAGTTCACAATTCATTTCTCAAAATGGTGTACCACATGGTACACCGGCTACTAAAAAAGGCGTCAAGCCGTGTACAACTCGGTACACCATTCAAATCTACTAACTACTCCAAAAGGAATTCATCACGGTCTCATCATGACCTTCAATTCTTTCGAGTACCTGTAAAATAAAAATAGTGCCCCAAGGGGCTCAGCTAAACGCTGTATATGAAATTTGCATACCCCGCGTATTAGCGAGGGTACGCCGACTATTTAGTCGAATACATGCGGTTCGTTTTACTCATACATACATAAATGCTCTTATACAATACAGTATATTCATATCACAAACATACATACATTCAATGCATATAAGGAAGACATTGCAAGTCAACCAATCATACTTACCGGTACGGAGATACGCTTCTCCAATACATACACAATACTTGTTAGCTTCTTTACTCACCCGGGTTAATCGGGTGTACATTACTCTTTTACTCAAGGTCAATGACTTACACTAGCCAAGACCATTACTCATACAATACTTTACTTACTTACTTACTTACTTACTTACTCAAGTCAAGTCGGTATGACCTCCGGCAGGGGACCTACTATATCCCCCACCGGGCTTTAGGGTGGCTCACTAATCCAGGATGCTACCTATTTAAGGGGTTTGGTCCATGGAAAAGAATAAGGCCAGGATTCGGATCCAACCTCTTGTGTCCCTTATCCTCACGCGTGGCCGAACTATATCGGACTTCTACTCATTCCATTTTTACTCATTACTCAAGTTAGGAGTTAGGTGGTTAGGAATTAGTAGAAGTCATTACTTCCATACCAAGGGCTAATACACGACACAAGTACACAACAAGATACACTTACACCTCATCCTCATCCATTCATTCATGAATTATACAAACTAAATGTTAGTGTTTACAACAAGAACAATATAATTCAAACACAACTAAGTGCAATAAAACCTGATTCGTGCATTTATCTTATTAGGTGATCAAATAAGCACACAAATCAGAGTAACCAGTTAGGATACAGGCATGAGAAAATCATACCGTTCACCGTCGTATTCGAACTCCGATTTTCCTTCGGCGTTCAATCCAAGTCCTATACATACATAGAGTGGTGTGGTTAATAATCTATTATTGACCTACTCATTCCTTCATTAATACTTCTAATGTATACTTACTAGTTCTTTACATTCCATACTTGATCATACAAAAATCATCTTTTTTCTTATTACTTCTTTAACTTGCTTTCCTACTCATGTACTTACTTCTTTACCATTTTTACTTCATAAATGGTGTGCTACTATATATATATGCATGTATATATATATATATGATACATAATACATATCATATTATTATTATTATTATTATTATTTTGTTTGACTCGACCGACCTTACCTGTAGGGTCGGACCCAAGGTCGATCGAAGTCAGTGAGTTACTTACGGGAAAAATTTAGGCCCGACCGCCATGCAAGTCCGGTCCCAAGGTCGATCCAAGTCAGTGTGTTTACTGGGTTCGAATTTATGACTCGACCGACCTTGCCAAGTCCGGTCCCAAGGTCGGTCGAATTCATGACTTCTGGTTTCACAATTTACGACTTACTGACCTTGTCAAGTTCGGTCCCAAGGTCGGTCGAAGTCAGTAGACTTCCTCTTTGTAAATTAAGGCTCGACCGACCTTGTAAGTTCGGTCCCAATGTCGGTCTAGCCCAGTACTCTTGTTTTAAAATCTGTTTTCAGTTCTTTCTTTACTACCCATTGCTTCCCTATTGTTCCCACGTGTAATCCCACATGTTTAACACTACCTAGGCCCTCTAAACTACCTTAGTTCATCCATTAACTCTTCATTAACTCATTCCCCATTATTATATTGATTTACACAATTTTTCCTTATTTCTATTCCAGCACTCATAGTAGTTTTTTGTTTTCTTATGCTACAAATTTTTAAAACAACTTCTACCCTTTCATACTCCCTCCCTCCACTAATGCTACTCCTAGCATCAAAATGCATTACTTTACATCCTAGCTCTTCCTACTACTTAACTCCTTTTTAAATCTGTTTCAAAGTGCTATGTTCTCACATTAAGCTCTCCAAACATACCTAGTTACTACCTAGGTTGTTCCCTCTTCTTACACAACTAAGTCCTCTAATTTCTAGACAAATTTGGACAGAGTCTCTCCCTATAATTTTCACTTTTCCCACATACAATTCAGCTCACAATCATTTAAAATCATCACATCATTCTACACACTACAACACATTATATTTTCCTGCACTTACACATTTATTCCCCAAGGTTTTTCGAAGTTTTTTTCATCATTCAAAGCTTCAAAACTGTTACATTTTCTTCTTCATTCTACTACCACTACTACTACTACAACACCTACATTACTCAACTACATACATTACTCATTTTTAAGTACTTAAATCTGTTACACTAATGCATTCAAAAGTAGTGCAAGGAAAGAGCAATTACCTTGTTGTTTCTATTTTTGATTTCTTTCTTGCTTTCTCCTTTCTTCTTCCTTGTTCTTGGTTCCCCGATTCAATAATGCTACAACCCTTCCAAACACAATACAACCTCAATACTAACCCTTAATTTACCTAAAGCTTAGAACATATTTTAGGGCTTAGGAAAAGGCATTACCTTCCAACCAATGAATGGAGTTCTTGGCTAGCAAAGGAACAAGATTTCTAGCCCAAGAGTGAAGCCAAACCGGCTGGAGAACAAGGAGCATGGAGTTCAAATTTCAGAAATTCTTATAATGCAAATAAGGGCTAGAAATAGAGGATTTTTAAACTTCTTTTTACCTCAAAACACCAAGGTGAAGGAGGAGCTTCAAATGGTGGACTCAAACCTTTAAATGGCTTCCAGCCATGGAGATAAAATGGGGCTTTTGGATTTTTGAAAGGAGAAGATGTTCTCCTTGGCAAGGGGATTCCAACGGTGTAATTTTTATTGTATTTGGAGAAGTTTTGAGCCTTCAACAAGAGGAGGGCTGAATGGGGAGCTTCAAATTGCTATGGGAGTTCAAGAGGAAAAGAAGAAAATCAGAGAGAGGTGGGTTGTAAGAAGAGAGAATTCACTTTTTTTTTTACTTATTTTCTTTGTACTTTAGCAAATAAGAAGGGAATTAAGAGAGTGAGGGAGGGGGAGTCAGCCGGCCCACTCACCTCCACACTACAGATTTTTTATTTTTATTTACAAAAGTGGACACTAGTTTTGCTTATTTACACTCTCACCCCACAACTTCCCGGTTTTTATAGTTTTTACTAACTGGAACCCGTTTTCCAGAATTTTCTTGTTTAATTAATTTTATTGGTTCTAAACCTTCATTAATGTTTATTAATGACTATTTGGTTGACCAAAATCATTACGAGTTTATTTGACCCGCTTAAAGTCGTGTTTTCCTGGTTTCCTCGAAAAAACGCGCTTTAAGGTTTGTTTGTGCTTTTAACCCCATTTAAAGATCCGTTTTTCGGGATTTGTTCCCTCATGTTTATTTAGATGTAATTAATCCTCTAAAATACTTATTAGCCTAATTAATCACTATTTTAATTACGGGGTATTTCATGATGGGTTAGAGGATGAACGGCCTTTAAGGGGCGCGCGAGTACTTGTGCCGTAGCGCGAGGGGCGATGTTGACTTAGTATAACCTACGACCTAGCATTTGACTGAGGTGTTTGGGCCACGGGAATGTGAGACATTGAAGGAACTTGTCATTGAGAGGATAAAATCCACTCTTGACTCTAGCTTGTGGCTAAACGATTAGCTCGGCTTTTCATAGTAGTCTGTTGGCTGGCTGGGTCTTTGATTCAACGCCAATGATGCCTAATCAGTCTCTTGACTTAATCCGTATGGCCCTTTCAAAGTCCTGCTTTCGCACAAAAACTTTTGGATTCAAGGTCGGGCATTACACTATGAGTTATTTTAGAGAAAGATATAGGTAAAGTATGAGGGGCAAAAAGTAATTGGTATTGTTATTGATATGATAATTGAAGTTTGAATGTACTTGAAGGAAAAGTTAACTATGGGGAGTTTGTTTGGGTAATAAGTAAAGGGAATCGAAATGATTTTGTTTCGTGCTGTTTGTTTAGGCAGATTCCTTATTTTAGGAAAGGGAAATGAAATAGGATTACCCTAAACCCTCTAACTTGATTCCTCACCTCCCACTAGGGAATGAAATTCCCTTTACCCAGTACACTCTGATCGGTGTCCGATGACCATTCACCAGTGACCAACAATCTTTGACCTGTGACCGATGGATGTTGACCGGTAATTGGTGGCTATCAAGCGACAGTTGACGACTGTTGACCATTGACCAAGACCGTTAACCGAGGCCGTTGACCAATGATGCATTTCTTCCCCACAAACTAACAACTAGAAAAATCAAATATAATTCTTTTTCTTTCTTCTTCATTCACTTTTTTCATCTATTGTGTTCCTCTACCTAAATGGATCGCCCCTTAATATTTGAAGTGATGACTTTTAAGAAAATGAGGTCATAAAAAACAATTTGACGTAAACACAAGTCAAACATTACGCAAGCTCTTACATTATTTTTGATCGGTTTGAATCTTGGATGTTGAAAGTCAGGAAGTAAGAAATCATTTTTTAGTAACTTGAAATACGTTATTTATTCTAGAGTAACACTTTCATGGAATATTAATTATACTTAATGCTCATACAATTCTTAAGATAAACCCTATAGGTTTCTGAAAATTTGAGTTCACTTATTGTTAAACTAGTTTTACTGGATTAATGGGCTTAATATCAACTCTTGGGCAAGACATGCTTTTTACGAATGATTTGGTCCAAATGTAGACAATTCGTCCCAATTTAAGTTTATTCATAAATTTTTGAAATTGCTGCGTTTCAGATTAGAGGTGATCATTCGGGCGGACGGGCCGGGTTCGGGTCGGGCCAGCAGAAAATTTAGGCCCGTCGGGCCTATTTCAGAAACCCAAGCCCGTTTTTTATATGTTCGGGCCGGGCCGGGCTAGGCCCGGTTTTTTTTCAGGTTTTGCCGAAGCCGGCCCGCCCGGCCCGGTTTTTTTATATTTTTTATATAAATTAATTAAAAAAAATTTAATTAATTAATTTAGTGTAGATTTATTACTATATGTACATTTTATTTATAATTTATATAATTTTAGTATATATTTTATATAAAATAAATTATATTATATTGTTTATATTATATTTTGAAAAATAATACAAATAATATATAATCGGGCCGCCGGGCCGCTTGCCCACGGGCTTACAAATGTGCCGCGGCCCGGCCCGGTTTTTTATTCGGGCCTGATTTATGTCCAGGCCCGCCCGAAAGCCCATCGGGCTCGGCTTATCGGGCTTTTTTACGGGCCGGATCGGGCCGGACTGCTGGGCCGGATCGGGCCGGACTGCTGGGCCGGACATTATGATCAGCTCTAGTTCAGATCCATTAGAATTTGCTCTGTCATCTATATTAGTTGAATGTTACCCTACTACCACTTAAAAGATGAGTGGTCATACTTTTCTTGAGGGTAAGTGGTAACTTTACTTAATAAAACTTTATTTTTTTAATCTTTCTCACATAACATGTATTTCAAACTAACCTATCCCGTTCAGACTTTTCCGGATATAGCTAGGTTTACAAGTTTAATTATAAATCTTACTATAGTTAACGAATATCAACTTGACAAGTGTACCAACTATGATGTCCATCAATTATATAGTGACATCAGTCCATCACTTTTGAGAAAATATGCTTTAATCTTCTACTCGCAGTGATAGAACGGAACCACTTCAGAGAGTACCCTATTGGAGGTTTTATTTTAAGAAACCACAACTAAAGAGTACACTAAAGAACTTAAAAAATGGCTTTTACAACATTTTTCCTACCAGTAAAAGGATGGGTGACAAAAAAAAACATAGGATGGGTGATGCCTCAAACACCAAAGGGATAGTTAAAAACCTAATGGCAGTGTACCGATCGATTATAGGAAGTTTTAATCCTAGAGTATCCACTAGGTATCGGATTCAAGGGAGGTCTTTAACAAATTAATTAAAAAAGGAAAATAAATAACAAGAAATTGGGGAGTTTTGTTGGTTAATTATTAACTACCAAAATAAACAAGAGTTGAAAATATATGAACAATTCAATTTAAAAGAATTATAAAGGAAAATACTGCAAAAATTGTGGTTTTCTTAATAATTTATGGAGGAATCCCGGTCACTACTTTTCCCTAATTCTCTAATTCACCTTCGTATGTGATTTCCTGATTCCTAAGTGAAACACTAGATTGATTTAATCCACGTTCGGTCTCCGGCTATGTGGATTCTAATTAGCAAATACCAAGCCCTAAATCTCGTTAAGAATTTCCTAATTATTAACAATATATTAAAAGCAACCCCAGGTTAATAGTCGGGTTGTCTAGAAACGAATTCTACATGTAGACTAGACGACATTGTTCCTGTAGTCAGATATTTATCGTATTTCTCACTTGTAAGCAAACAAACTTAATGCATTAATTGGCCAATCACAAGATCATAAATGAGCTTAAAAAACTTCTAATTTCATGTCAGACCAGAATATACACTTTAGGATCGTCCGTGTAAAATTTCATCAATTTTGGACAATATTTAAGCATCTCTTAAGTTGAAAAAAAATATCAAATAAGTAATTTTTAAAACACGTAAGTGGGGTGTCTAATTTCATAAAAAATTGTGGGTGGAGTTATAATTTCCGTTTTTCTTTTGAAACCTTGATTCAAGGTTTCGTTCACATTCCACGTTTTCCACAATTACTGGCGGGCGCCGTGGCCCTATTACAAGGAATAATGGTGGCCATCGGGTCCGGTTCTACCCAGAACCGGCGGTTCTACCCGGAACCGATTGGAATCGGAACCGGCCGAGAACCGGTGGGAACCGGAACCGAACCGCCTCAGCCGGTTCCAAATACGAATACATGTTTTTGAGATTCGGGTCCGAACCGGGCCCGGAACCGGAACCGCCTAGAACCGCCTGGAACCGCCTGGAACCGTCGTCGGATTTGGAAACCGGTGGAACCGGAACCGGAACCGCCCTGGAACCGGTTGAAGTTACCGTTGGTTATGTTAAGGAATATGTACAAAAGGTTAATATAACATTGAAAAAGCTACACGATGAATATACTTCAAAGTATCGTCCGGGGAACTTTCTTCTACTAGTGGAGTGGTTCCTCTTCTAAACCACCACGCCCTGGTAGCAAAAGTTGTTCCTTGATTTCTAGTATTTTGAAAAGACCAAGATCAGTTCAATCAGGTTCCGGATTTTGTACATATGATGATTATATTAACTTACATTTATTTTTGTTGATGATGATGGTGATATAGATGTTCTTAAGTGGTGGCAAGCACATGAAGCCAAGTTTCCAATCCTTTCAAAGATAGCCCGAGATGTGCTAGGAATTCCAGCATCAACCATGGCTTCAGAGTTGGCGTTTAGTGCGGGCAAACGAGTATGGATGAAAAGAGATCAAGCCTTGCACCAGACTCAATCAAGGTTTGTGTTCAGAAGTATGATTGAGACTTAGCCGAGCTTAGATCCCAAGCATGTGCATTGCAATATGAAGGCCAACATAATGATTGGTATGAGATGAATGGGGATAACACCACTTAGGACTTCTATCTTGTAATATTTTGAATGTATTAGTATTTAGTATTACTTTCTTTCCATGTAATCTTTTTTTTAAGACTTGCAAATTGAAATCATGTAACCTCGTAGTAGCTGTACTCTTTTTCCTTATTAGGGTTTTCCCAATGGGTTTTTACCTAATAAGGTTTTAATGAGGCAGTGAATCATATATAAAATTCTCTTTGTTCCTTATTTTTTGTAAATTCAATAAAAATTCCTAAGTCTTTGTTTCTTACACATTTAAGATTATAACTTGAAGAATAACCTATCTAGGAGTAAAGTGGATGAAAAAAGCAACATGTGCGCTCAAACGGATCTCAAATCGGAGCTAAAACGAAGCAACTGGAGCCGATTGAACCTTTCTGGAACCGCTTCGGAACCGGTCGGAACCGATCAGAATCGGAACCGGAACCGGCCGGAACCGGTCGGAACCGATTTTTTGATCGAATCCGAAACGAATCCAGATTTCAGAACTGGAATCGGAACCGGAACCGCCCAGACCGGTTCCGAATACGAATACACATTTTCGGAACCGGAACCGGTGGAACCGGACCCGTGGCCACCATTAAGAAGGAAGCTTTTCTAGCCGGGACATTTCCGTCCGTCCGTCAAGAGTCAAGACTCTCACAAACATATCTTGCGTCCCGGTCAAAGGTATACGCTTGGTCAGCTAGTGTTTGCACGAAAGAGAGCGAAAATGGGGGGAGTTCTATCAAGTGTACTCGGCGGCGGCAACAGCACCGACTCCAGTTATGAAGATGGGGACGCTAATCCGGCAGGGGTGGTGATCTTTCACTCATCGAACCGGTGGCAGCTACACTTTAATGAAATCAAGGGCTCGAATAAACTAGTAATTGTCGCCCCTTCTCCTACTCCGTCTCCCTCCTTCCCTGTAACAAATTTTTGTTTGTTGCCTATTTTTTTTTGTTTTGTTAGTTGGTTGTGGATTTCGCCGCCGTATGGTGTGGACCTTGCAAGATGATGGAACCGTGGTTAACGGCATGGCTTCTACTTACACCAACGTTTCGTTTGCTAAGATCGATGTCGATGAATTGCCTGTAAGATTTTACCCTCTGCTTACATCCTCGTCTGTTTTCTGCTGATAGCCACTTCTCTTTTTAATTGAATGCAGAAAGAAAAATTGTACATTTTCTGCTTGTAGTAGGATCAGATCAAAATTAGCCCACGCCTGGGAGCAAAATTGTCTTTTCTCCGATTCTGATGTGAAGATTTGAGTTTTCGTATCGATGTTCCTTGCATGCATCCCTGTTTAGTGGTTTTGATTTGACATTGATAATCAAATAAAGAACTCGGGACTTTTCTGATTTCTAGTGTTCACCGTGTAACGACGACTTTGAATAATGACCTCTGAGTGGCCTAAGTTACATTTTAACTGAGGCCTGATGAGCGAAGGGGAAAGCGGGCGATTAAACCCTAATGGCCCCTAAACCGTAAAAACAAAATCAAAAGTGTTTATACTGTATACAGAGCGATGAATAGTTGTCTGATGACGTATGACTGCTTGTGTTTATTGGGTTTCCTCATTTGATTTCACGATAATGTTGGTAGGATGTGGCTAAAGAGAATGAAGTGCAAGCGATGCCAACGTTTGTGCTGTTTAAGGGAGGCAGGGAAGTGGACAGGGTCATTGGGGCGAAGAAAGATGAACTGGAAAGAAAGATTAAGAAGCACCAATCTTCTTAGTTGCACCCCCCCCAAATATTTGGTCTGGTTCTGGATTTAAATTGACTGGGGATTTTCCATCATTCTGAATAATCGATCCATGAATTTGAGATGTGTGGAAGATGATATATTCTGGTATCTGGGTAACAACTAGTACAGTGTTTGTTTTGGATGAGTTGTTGCACTTGCTTTCTGTGCTGTGGGATCTTTAGTGGTTTATGTTTGATGTCATTTTTTTTGATGTACGTTCTGTATGATATAATACTCAAAAGCTTTTACAAAATGTAAATTGCTAATTGCATTTACAATTAATCTTGTTGATGTACAACTTTGATTACTTCTCTTGGATGTTGCACAATATCCGCAATGGTTCTCATTCTGCATGCTGTCTATGAACAACTTCATCACTAGGAGCGACTAGCAGCAATTGGTTTATTCCTAGTATATCGTCTAAATGGTTTTGGTAGTATCTTTTTGTCTTTATTCACCCCATTAGGTTATTCGTTAATGATTATGATGTGCGGGGATGATGTTCTGTAAACCCTTGAGGTTGCGGCACTGTTATGAGTTGAGTTTATCGCTGTCTCCACTACAATTTGTTTTTGGGTTTTTGGCGGCTGAGTTGCAGATAAGTCGTCTGCCTATATGCTCCAGCCAGGGGGTTACCCTACTATAAGAGCGTAAGAATTTACGGGACACAAATTGGCAGATCAAACTTGTGGAAATTAATGAGTTCATCTTATTATCTTGAACACAATAATGAGTTCGATGTAACGCTTTTCAAGATGAAAATAAGCAACACTAGTATATCAATCTAAATAGGGAAGAGACACAAAGGATGTAGAGACATCTGGTTTTCTGAACCATAAGGGAAGTAAGAGGGATTTAAAAAATTTTCTATCGCCTACTATTAATGGCACGCGATTCAGAGTGTGTCTTCATGTCCAAAAGAGTGTTACTCTGTTGAGGAAGTTTCTGTTGGCCATTAACTTTTGTTAGTTGGCTTTGACTCGAAAATGAAGGAAGACCAAATCAAGCAGAGGGATCTTTTTTGTTAATTGCTGCGGGGTGAGAGTTTTCGGCTTCTTTATTGGTGCAAAGTTTGAGTTGGGAATCGTTTAAGGATTGGACATATTCCTTTGGTGGGAGGGGACGTGAATGCATTCTGGGAGAGAAGGCCACGATGGACTGACAGAGAACACAAAATATCAACATAAGCGTCTTTATCTTCAAATTAAGGACTCTTTGGAGAGTTATTCATGTTGTGAGAAGAGAAGCTCCAAAGATGGTTAAAGATGTAAGTGCTACAATAGATGGCTCCACGGATTTCGAATTATAGCAACATGAGGGCGTCTATTTACCTTCTGTTGTCAAAGTGGCAGATCTAACTTGTGGAAAATGTTTTCTTGGTGACTATATGAAGAAAATTAGGAAGCTGGTTATGAAGATGTTTTGTTGGAAGCTTGATTGGGGGATTTTGCCATGTGGTGTTTCTCTTGCACGTCGAGGTTGCAGGATATGGTATGTGTACTTGGTATAATTGTATGGCCAACAAGAGACAGTGCGACACTTGATTAAATGACCTATTTCTAAGAAGGCTGGGAAAATATGGGGATGGGTGGCTAGGCCAACATGCTTGTCAGAGAATGAGTTATCACTTTGAAGAGGCTATTTAACTGAGTTCGAAAGTGCGCTGCAGAGGACAATAACATCACCAGCTATTTTCGTTACTGGTAGGTAGTGACTCACCTGTCAGAGCAGACTTTGCACGAAACCAATTTCTCAATTTAGACTTTCTTCCCCGCTAAATGCTCTGTCGTCTATATAAAACCGAATTGTTATGAAAAGAAAAAGTCAAATACAAATTCACCTGATCAATCTTCAAGGGCTCACCTTCCAGAAGCCGGGCATCGGCTGGAACTATGAGCGCAGCAGCCGCATTCCCTGCATTGTTTTCTTCGATAAAACTTATTGTAGAGTTTATGAGAAGAAGAGTGATGATGCCAATGAAATCTTGGCAATCAGGAATATGTACCTACAAAAACAAACAATTTAAATGACTACTAAGTATGGAGAATATACGAAAACAGGCAAACTTGAGATAAACATGAATAAATGCTATCTCAACAACTTGTTATTTCACTTTCTTTTTCCATTTTGATCCTTTCACTTTCTTGACATGACAGCTAGCAAGAATTTAAGCTCACTCCGATTTTATTGTAATTTTTTCCAATGGAGACTGAAAAATAAGATGCATGAAAAGGAAAAAAAGGAAGGAAAAGGGGGGAGACTAGTTGAAGAGGAGGCGATGGAACAATAGGGTAGAAATATTACTTTATAAGACTTTATTAGCATGGACCTATTTGTAATTGGACAATATTACAAAGTGGGCCTAATACAAAACTAAGGCCAAACGGCCCATACTAGTCTAATATAGACAAGGAAAGGAGCTTATCCCTCCATTAGTGAGAGCAGTGGCCATGATAGCAGCAGCTTCCATGACCCATGAAAGAGGGTTCCTCATGAATCCCATGAACTTGAGGAATTAAAAAAGAAGGTTAATTAGCTTTGAGTGGTAAAAGACAGAGCTGGTGATTGGTGAACCTCTTCCTCTTCCAGCTTGTTGAGACCAAAAATGGAGAGCCTCTCTTGAGCAGCCTACATCTTAACTGCTCAAACACCATTTCAGCCGATGCATTCTCCTACAAATTCGATTGTTGAATTCAATACATTTTAATGTTGTTAAAAACCAGCAAATGGGAAAAGAAAAAGAAAATGAAAAAGAATAGGCAAAGGATGACAGTGTAGAAAAGAGATGGTACCAAGTCCACTGCTTCCTTCACGACTGGAACAAGTTGCTCCATCGGATCACCCATGATCTCTGTCTGTTTGTTGTTATGCATGAATTCTCCAGTTGAACAACTTCTGGTGATCAAAGCTAGGGGGTCAGCGTCAACTGTCTGACATATTTCTCATGGGCAAAGGGTTTTTTTTTTTTTGTCTTCGTAAGCAATTCTTAAGAGTTTGTGTTGTCTAGTGAGACCGAAATGAATAAACAAGAGACAGCTTGCGAGGATGAGTTCTAGGTTGAGCTTTAGCAGGCGCACACGATACAGACTAACTCCGCAAAGCTGCGGCACCTGCTGGAACTCGCTACCAATTGTAGTTTGTACATGCATGTATTTTTCCCATTTGCCCACCCCTTTTATGATGGTCATGGCTGGAGATGGTTGCTGCTAAAGAGGAGTAAAGAAATGTAATACCCCTTTTTCTAGAGACGTTGAGCTATTACTCATTTTTCTAAGTCGTCATAATCTTTCTTAAAAATCTTAACCTAGAATGTTC
The DNA here is from genome assembly GCA_023374045.1 of Limonium bicolor. Classification (NCBI taxonomy): domain Eukaryota; kingdom Viridiplantae; phylum Streptophyta; class Magnoliopsida; order Caryophyllales; family Plumbaginaceae; genus Limonium; species Limonium bicolor. The sequence continues at coordinate 257,628,475 of CM041776.1, read as the reverse complement.
ATAACCCAGAAGGTGCGTTCTGTCCATTTTGGTTTAACTGTTGAAAAAAACCCCAAAATGAAATTATTTGCTCCGTGCTATTTCTTTGAAAAAATTTATAGTGCTTTACTTCAATGTAATGCTCCATATGAATTTGAGACAATGCGGCTTAACTGAGAATGATACTCTGCCTGATCATTTTGCCCAGAAGCATTTGTTTCTGAATGATCATAATCCATCATGAAATAATGCAGCAACCATTAGTGAATTCCTCTAAAAAAATGTAGATTTTATGCAAAGAAAGGGTAAACTCATCCTTTACTTCATGTAGTGAACACGATTCCCTTATTTGGCAAGGTACAAAACGAAATAATAATCTGAACAACTTGATGTCGTTCAGGTTTGAGCCATCCTCTCAAAAACTTTTTAATCTAAAGGTCCTATCTGGAATACAATCACAAGAACACTCTAGCAGGTACAGTGTAACATCGAAGGTCCTCTAGGATATAATTTAAAAAACTATTCCACAAACCTTCATGTGCTAATATATTCTTATCTGTCCAGCATAAGAAATCCAAGATTATACCAAAAGGCAACAAAATTAGTGCTAGAAGATCCAGAGTACAGAAACCCTTCATCTTATTAGGCTGCATAAGACCACTGAAGGAAACTACAATTGCAAACCAACACCTTGTGTAGTGGATCCTCAATGCAACAGAATTAAACAAGGAAAAATCACATTCCCATGGATAATTTGTAATGTCCAAAGCTGTGTCTCCAACCTACACTGCAATTCCAATCACTAGCACCACCTTCACTATCATTCTGCACAGTTCACCATATATTATCAACATATAGCCAGGAACTAATAATTGGACTCATGTTAATGTATAATCAGAGCAAAGACAGTGATGAAACAGTCTCACCTAACACGGTTGCAAGGACCACCCAACACGTTAAGAGGCCGCAGACAATTGCCCCTTTTTGCCAATTCGAGCTTTCCCCCCGCCTAAAACCATCCTAGACAGAATATCTGCTTGTTTAGTGTTGCCCTCCTCATTAAGTGTTTTGATGAGATCCTCACAGCTTCTCTTGTCAGTGACTCCACCTTTCTCACTAATCTTACACAGTATAGAGTACGCATTCAGAGTCTTTCCAGCAGACAGGAGGGCATCCAAGACCTTGTCATAGCTTGCAAAATCAATGGTAAAATCTCTCTCAAGCCCAAAATCAAGAAGCTTTAAGGCTGCTATGGTTTTCCCCTTCTCACATAATGCTGATAATAGCCTATCGATATCTGGTGAGCAGCCGTTCTGCATTAGCAGGTCAATTCTTGCAAGGGCTTCCTCGACATGACCCCTCAAGAAAAGTGCTTCCAAGATCTTCGCTGCAAGGTCCATGTTCTCTTTAACTCCCTTCTCCAACATTGTCTTCATCACCCGGCTAGCCGTTTGCACTCTCTCATCCTTAAACAGAGCCTCCATGACTGATCTAAACAGTGACGAGTCTGGAAGATGGCCATTCTCAATCATGCTATCCAAAGCCATTTTAGCATCAGCAGGTTCACCTTTTTCCAAGAAGCTGGAGATCAGCAATTTGTAAGAGCTTGCTTCAGATGGGACCTGCTTCCTGATCATGATCTTCAATATATCAAATGCAGACTCAGGCTTCCCCTCTTTGGAGTGCCCACGGATCAAATTGTTAAAAGCGATAGGATCTAGGATACCCTTTTTCATCAACTGCCTGAAAAATGTCTCAGCTTTCTCAGTCTGGCCATGGCCACAGAGATATTTGATCATTGGATTATATGCCCTTGCCACTATATCCAAAGTGCTTTGTGGCCTCAATATGATTTCCTTCTCAATGAGCTTATCCAACAGCTTTTCAGCTCGATCATAAAGTTTGGACTTGCACAAGTTCTCTATCAATAGACCATAATGCCCAGCCTCAGTGGGAATTCTCAGCCTTATCATTGCCTTGAGAACTTCAGCAGCTGCATCCATGTCGCCGGACTTGCATTGAGATTCCAGCAGCTTGATGAAGATGGAATTATCCTTGGGCGCAGTATACCTATCTACCATCTCATTCAAGACCTTCCGGGCCTCTTGCATCTTCATAGCATCACAAAGCCCAGGCAACAAGGTTGTGTAAGTAACAGCATTGGGCTTGATACCAAGGGCATGCATCTCCTCAAACATTTTTAGAGCATCATCAACTTTCCCAGCCAAGATATAACCTTTGATCATCGTAGTATAGCTTATCACAGTAGGAGTTATATCTCTCCCCTTCATCTCAACAAAGAACTTCTCAGCCTCCTCTATGTTCTTTGTCCTGTAAAACCCATTAATCATTGTATTATAAGTAACCACATCAGGCATGATTCCACGCTCCCTCATATCAGCATAAAAACGATTTGCAGTTTCAATCTTCTCACAGAGGAAAAAACCCCATAGCATAATGTTGTAAGTGTGCCTGGTGGGCGTTATCCCTTCATCCAACATCTTGTTGAAGTACCTCTTTGCCATCATGTACCTCCCTCGACGAAGTATCACCTTAAATAAAGCATCATATGACTTCCCAGTTCGCTCAACCCCAAGCTCCTTCATCATCTGGAATATCTTCACAGACTCCTGGACAATCCCGTTTTGCCCATAACTATCAATCATTACAACAAACATGTCCTCATCAAATTCAATCCCTTTAGTGGGCATATCCAATAGAATACATCTGGCATGGTTGAGCTTGGCAGCTCGCCCCAACCGCTCAATCATTTTCATATGGGTTTCTCTATCGTGCCGAATGTGGCCCGACCGCTCAACCCATCTGAAGAACTGGAGAGCATGCTCGGAGGTCCGAGCACGGTCAATCACGTTATAAACGAGTGTATGGTCAAAGTGGGGAACTAGATTGCGGATCGAATTCTGTAACCGGGTAGTCCAAGCACGATTAGCCATCATCCTACATATCACATCCTCTAACTTCTCTGGATTGCGAGTCTTACCTCGCGTTGCTCTCCGCTGCGATTGCGCCTCCCCTGCCATCGACTCATCTGGGACAGCAGCTTTAGTCGATTCGGCAGCGTTCGACACTGGATTCGGGGTCGCTTCTGATACGGATGAGCATTCAGGTAATGGGTCGGTTTTGGTAGTGTCTGAGCAGAAGGATTTGGTGATGAGATTGGAAGAGGCTGAGGGGTTCAGAGAAGACCTGTAAAACCCAGGATAAACCCTGTCTCGAAAAGGGCGCCATTTTGAAGATCGATGAAGATAGGCCATGGTTTTCAGAAGGAAAAAAATGCTTGAATCCGGATATGGGTGGCTGCTGGCTACTACGAGACTTGTAGTGGACGGAGAACAGAGTAGTGCAGGCCTCAGGGCGACACTCCAGCCATTCTCATGTTTCTGATCGACAGGCACAGCTCCGTGCTAGGTTTTCGGAAATGGACCGGACCGTGAGGTGGGTTTTGCGTGCTTCAATAGAGGCGATGAAAATTTCCCCGGTTCTGTTTCCGGTACGGTTCTTGGTCTTAAACTTCGACAGTTTAAAAACCGGTTTAAAACAAACACTGAGCCGGTTTGATTTAAAAGTTAGATCGGTTCTGATAACTTTTTTAAGAAGAAAGCAGCTTGGTTTGGATCATTTTATTGAACAATCAATCAGTCTTAGCTACAACTATATGTAGTCATCTTTTGCTACATTTTTCATGGTACAGTTTGTGTGGAGTAAATGTACATGTTTTATAAGTTTGTTGTACATGTACATTTAGTACAAATTTAGAAATATCACAATTCACTGTATACATGTATATATACATCAGTACAGTTTTGAATGATCAAATGTACAGTTTTCATTGACTGAATGTACATGTATGTAGCTATCTATAGCTACATGTAGTTGTAGCCAAGAAATTGGGTTGAACAATTGATCTGACTTTCTTATATTTTTAAACTGGGAAAAACATGTATAGTAAATGAGAGACTAGATGTAGTATTAAATAGTTAATATGTAAGTAATATGGCAAATCAATAATAAAAGGGGAGCTAGAGATACCAAAAGGAGAGAGGTTACATCAGCAAAATACAAAAGGTGAACAGAGAATAGGAGAGGGTCCCTTGAACTTTTGTGCGTCCCATTCTTAACCTGTTTGCAATGCTGAATCTAGATACAATAGGACATGCCGACAAGCGACCTTGATGCTTGCAATAGTGTTTCAAAAGAAAGAAGTATCTTCATGTAACTTCTTATTTCAACAAATATACAGCGGAGTTTTGTATTACAGTAGTTTGTATATGTTCATTGTACTCTAATGTCTCTTACAATGGGAACGTTTACAACTCTGTATACATAGAATGCTAGCTAGTAAGCCATATTGACTGTTACCTAATAAATGTAATAGACTAATCAAACATCTAACTAATTAATCGATATTCTCAGCACTTCCCCTCGAGATGAAGCAATGTGATGCACAAGTCTTGACAATAAGGACTATGTTGGATTATCCTGGATCAAGATCTTGATCATTTTTCACGCTCTCTAAGTCTGTTGTAGCCTCTCTTGAATCAGTTTTATAGAAAAATTTGATACGCTTTGGCAGTGATAGGTTTGGTCAAGACATCTACTAGTTGATGAAGTCTTGGTATATGTCTTAAAGTAATCAACCCATCTTGCAAGCACTCTTTAAGTAGAAATAATCATTGTTCAAACTCTTGTTGCTCGTGATAACTGGGTTTATGGCGATGAATATACCAATCTATTGTCACAATTCACACTTATTGGAGTTATGTTGTCGAATCCCAACTTTGTAAGTAATATGAATAACCAAGTTAACTTAGCTTTCACTCGTCTGATAGACCTAGATTTAGAATCAGTGGTTGAAAGTGTAACAATTTCTCGCTTCTTAGATTTCTAACTGATTGTTGACCCTCCAAGTAGTATGATGTAGCCACTGATTGATAGGCGTGTGATGATGCATCTAGCCCAATCTGCATCACAATATGCCACTAAGTCAAGGGCTTGATCATTATTAAAGAGAATTTCTTGTTTGATTGTTCCTTTGATGTAGTAGAGAAGATGAAGCCATGCCTTAAGATGTTTAGTTGTTGGTGTCTTCATAAACTGGCTGAGGTGTTGAATTGGAAATGTGCCTAGTATTAGAGAGGAAGTTTATTTGCCCAATAAGTCGCCTATAGTATCCTAGTCCCTCAAGAGCTTGTCCTTCTGGGGATTTGAGTTTAACTCCTACAAGACGTGGAACAATAGCAATCCTAGCATTCAAGGGTAAGTATTCTTCCAATAAATCATTAGCATACTTCCCTTGGCTAAAATAATTCTAGTGTCAGTATACAAATATTTCATGCCCATAAAATAACTCACCTGTCCTAGGTCTTTAATTTTGAACTTATTATCATGTTCTTATTTCAATTTGCCTATTTCAGTAGTATAATTCCCTATTATAATCATATCATCAACATATAAACCTAAGTAGGTTCTAAAATCACCATCATATTTAACAAAAAGGGAGTAATCATTTAAGAAAAGGAAAACAAATAACGTTGCCGATTTGTCTAGCATTAGTGTGGATTTTTATGGGCGGGCTTACGGAAATAGAAATCTATACCATTAGGGATTTGATTAGGGTTTGCTCAATTAGTTATCAATTTGTTAAATTGGTTGGATTAATATTATTGATTAGTTTAGCATTAATGTAGATTTTTATGGACGAGCTTACGGAAGTAAAAATCTATACCATTGGGGACTAAAACAATGTACTCTAAAATTTGTAAGTGCCCAGGTTAGACTGCATTGTAACTTAGGAGGAACTTGAGCTTAGTGTTGTCGATTGACCTGAGGTTTAGCTAATTGAGAAGTCCTGATTTAATCAGTAAGGATTAGTATACCAGGATTTGGTTGCTAGTGGGTCGACAATCACTAGTAATGGGAGGATGGGTGCAAATATCCATCCATTTATCAACCCAAACAACAAAACCCCCTCTCTGTGGATAGGACCTTGTTGGACTATAATGACTAGGTTAGTGTAAGCATGAGATCGATAGGTGCACATAAAAACCCACATATCTAGGAAGTCCAATGAGGCCCAACAACCAAGCGGGGTTCCATCCTAAAACCAATTGGAAATAGGTGGAGTAGCCCTTTTTATTATTAAGTACTCACAAGGTTCTTCCTTTTTCCAATGTGGTTTTCTACAGCTCACACGTGCAATGCATTAGCATTCTCCCCCTCACGTGAGCTCCTCCCTATCATTAACATTATCATTAACATTTCCAAGATATAGCCCAGGCCGACACTTCGCTAATACCTCTTGTAAGATGAGATCAATATATGCACATAAAGCCCACATATCTAGGAAACCCAATGAGGCCAACAACCAAGCGGGGTTCATCCAAAACCAATTGGCAATAGGTGGAGTAGCCCTCTAATTATTAAGTACTCACAAGGTTCTTCCTTTTCCGATGTGGTTTCTACAACTCACACGTGTAATGCATTAACAGTTAACAAGATATGTTCATTATTTTTGCAGAAAGTATCAAATGCCACCCAACAAAATACTTATGTTGGTGATAGCACTCAGCAAGCTGTTTTCCTCTCTATTAGTAGGTCCCGACTTCCTAGCCTGTCTTGCTTCTGACAAAAACTTCTAGTTTGCTTGCTTTGCTCGTGGCTTACTTGCGTAAATATCCAATAGTCTAAGTGTAATGCATGAATGATAGGCAACGACGGATTGGACATAATCTTCAGAAAGGATAATATCCAAAACCAAAGAGAGCTCCACAAGTAATCATATACTTAAACTGGACCAAACCATTTCTTAAGACAATAAGAAATATCCCCCAACCAAAATTAGAAATTCGTTTAATCATTTGGATGAATCCGAAGGAATTACTCCATTTGTGCCACTCCAAGCAAATATCATTTTTTTTTTATCAGAAACGGGGGGCTAACTAGCCCTCTTCTTTAATAAGAATAGAGAGGATTTATCCTCAGCAAGTTGGTTAACAATACAACTAGGGGGATCAAGAAGACATATTACAACCAAAAGGCAAAGTAGCCCAGACTTAGCATAACAGTCTCTACTTTATTAAACACACGTGGAATATGTATCAAAGCTAACACCATAACAGTTCCTATATTAGTTGCTCATTCAACAGTATAGGCTTCAAAACGTGCTGATCTGGGCAGTGCTTGAACAGCTCCACCGTTGACAGAATCTGACACAATCTTCACACCTTCCACCCGCTTCTTTCCATCACTATCCTACTGGCATGAAGCAAGAGCCACTGATTCTGAGTGAAGGGGATTTAGGAGTCCAAAAGTTGCTACAAACCACGTCCAGTCGCCATTTCTGTCCTCAAGGATCCACCGCAACCGCGTACACCTGAGAAGAAAACAAGTGGCACCATCAATACTAAAAATAGAAGAGCAGGGGTCACAAGAAAGGTTAAAGGTTCCTGGAAGCAGGATGACACTCCCTTGTCCACAAGAAGACAAGCTCTGCGTGTAACGTTGTGCCCGCTTTATTTTGCTGGCATCTCAACAACACACTTCTAAATGGGAGAAAAATTCTGTGTTCATCACCAAGATTTTATCATTTCTCCATTTCCATAACATAAAACATACAATGGGGACAACCATTTTCCAACATTATTAATCAGAAAGCCTAAAGTCTTTCTGAGGTTTTCTTATCACCTTCTGCAGTTCCAACCAAAGAAGTTAGTATAAAGATTAGCAGGAATAAGTTTACTCCAGATCCTCCTCCTAGCCACAGACCTCACGAAGAATATGCAGATATAGTCTCTTCAGAACATAAAAATGACAGGACTTATCATCAGTCATTCCCAACTAAATCTTCCAGAGTTTTGTCATAAGTTTACAAAGTAGGACACGCCATATCAACAAGTTTCACGCTCCTGGACCGGTAACTTCAAATCAGAGAAAAGGCCTCAGCATTATCCAATGTTTTGGCTGTTTATTCTTAGTTGGAGACAGTAAGCAGACTGACACTATAATTCTCATTACCCTCAGGCCACCAGGAAAGAAATCAGGCCCAGAATCCAAATATCAGCAGACCCTTCCAAGAGATTTAAAATGTTAGGAGGCAGCAGTTTGAGAGGAGATCCCTTCTCCACCGGCCCGAATCTATCCCAATTCCACCACTCTTTTCTCAAGGTCTTGGCTAGGAATAGGATAATAGTTTTTGATTCTAGAGAGAATCCTGCTATCCACTTGTCCTCCAAATTTTTAGTATCACCATTACTGACTACCCACCGTGAACCATCAGAGATCAAGGGATTACACTTCGCACACTTTTCCATTTAACAGACCCACGATTCAAGGTAGGGTTAGTGTACTTTTTCCTCCGTAGAAACTTTGTAACAAAAGTTCAGATTTCCTAGCTACTTCCATGCTATCTTCCCAAAACAGGCTAGGTTCTAAGCCTGGATTGTCTAAGCCCTAATCCACTTTGTTTTTAGGTTTGCAGAAAGTGTCCCAACTAATATCATGCCATTTCTTTACATTAGGGGTCATGACCCCAAAATGAAAATCCCTACTCAGTTTGTCTATTTTATCACAAACCGTGACCGAAGGAGCTGACACTGCATGGAATGGATGGGGATTGAAGAAACACAGCTTTTGACAAGGCAAATACGTCCAGCCATGGAAAGACTTAGCTTTCCACCCAGCCAACTTATCTATATTTAGCATAATTAAATTATGGGCCCCAGATCTACCTTGTTTAAGAATAACACCCAAATATTTCCCAAAATTCCTAGTTATGGGATGTTCCCCTCATGCTAATGGCCTCAGCCCTCTCATAACTAATAGTTTAGAGATCAAGATAGAAGACTTATCAAGGCTAACACACTGCCCAAAGCAGCACAAAATTCCTCAAGACACTCAGCATAATTCGAACTTGCTACAGAGAGGCCACACCAAAAAGGACAAGGTCATCTGCGCAAAAACAATGGGAAAGGGCGATTCCTCTTTTCCCAAGGGAAATGGGCTTCCAATCTTTCCTAGACACACTAGCATTTATAAGATAAGCTGCCTTTCCATGCACAAAACAAAAATGAAAGGTGACAAAGGGTCCACCCTGCCTAATCCCCCTATCACAGAAAAGGGTTAGAAATATTACATTCCAGCAGATTTGAAAAGAAGTGGAAGTAATACAATCCATAATCACATTTCTTAAGTTAACAGGGATGCAAGACACTTAGTGTAAACACACCCCTACTCTATTCGGCTCCTAATCATCTTACTTAACAATATAATCGCAGCGGTAATCTCAACAATTGACTACTGGTCACCGTTCTTGCTCGCCCATACGAGTAATAACGTGCTTCCTGATAAGCTCTTAAATACGAAACATTTTCTCGCAGTGACAACAAGAGATAGATCTAAACTCCCAAAACCAATATAAAATACATTCACAGTGAGCTTTCTACGTATCCAAAACCTATACATGTTTCTAGGTTCGTATTAAAATGCAACAGTGCATGTTTAAATAACTGTAATCAAACTACCCAGCGCGTCACTCTCTTTGCCGACACCGGAAGTTGCATACCTGCAAAAATGGTAGTTTGTGGTATGGAATCAGCCCCTGCTGAGTATGTTATTACCTGACTGTCATGCACCCTCGGACCATTCAGTTATTTGGTCGAGAGTATGCAATTCGTTTCCATACAAATAGTTCAATGTTGAAACTGTAAAGCAACAATATATATTGCAGTAATCTCAAATAACAAACAAGCCCCCGGCTTCACACATCGCATCGTAATAAACCACTGAAAGCGTTTACAGCGCTTATATGAGTACAGAGACTCCACTCCAACAAACACTTAATAATTCATAATTGAGTTCAGCGACTCACTCGACCAGACACCCAACCACAATCCACACATGAGTACGGTGACTCGACACAACCAGTTCACAACACACAATATGAGCACGATGGCTTGTTCAAACAAATCCACCAACATACCACACATAACCACAAAGCACAACCAATGAACAACAAGGCGAGGTAACGAGAATTATAAACGAGTATGAACTCTCGTCTTTGGCATGCAAGCCCAAATAATGTTCGCCTAATGTACGAGTTAATATAGTCGTTCGTAATTGTTCAATCATGTCTGATGACAACGTCTCGTTAGAACGACGTGTCTCTAAGTTACCCATCTCTTTGGCGGGTCACCCACGGCAGTAGCCACTCCAGCGGTAGAGTCTCCGTCCTACGAACAATCTGTAGTTCGTTGGAAATTTATCCTGATACTTACGGTTACCACACGGTATCCTAGTATCGTTAATGGATCACATTTCACAGCAAGAGCCACATCCTCTTGATAACTTATCTATACCATCGCATCGCGTTATTATTTTTCCTAACACAACAGACTAAGGTCGTTAGTCCAATCCTGAGTATGTCGACTCAGGATCCAGTGTTAGATACGAGAGCGGCGTTAAAGAGGCCAATGCTCCGTATATAAGTCTCATATAATATATGTATCTTATTGTCTTAATGCTACAACGTTTTTCTTACGTTCCTTATATTACACATATAAGATAGCATCATTGCCGCTAGTCCGTTTTATAATATGTTCATATATACGAACAGTACTGTTATCGTGCAACAGTAATAATTATAAGCAGCATTAATATAGAACTCAGGCATATTAATTCACACAAGCAGACATTCAATCTTAACACAGATTTTCACACAATGTCTGAACTGAGGAAATCCTCAGAGACAATCAAGCCACATAAATAACATACCGTTCACCCTGAGAGTATTACGGTGGAGTATGAATCAGCAAGATCCTATGCTCCGTGCGTCGTCTCTAACAGTCTATACAATACATAATGCTACTGATTAGCATACTGTATAACAACACAAAATTCTACGGTACCCCGTACCGTCACTAATACCTCCCGGTTAACCCCCGTTATTAACTGTCAATGTTTGTCGGGTTTTAGGTTTAACTCGAGATTGGAAAAGTGTTATATTACAAGCGTAGTCTTGTCTCGTATATTAATATACTTTATAGTTGAGCTTTTGTTATCGCATGTAACCTAATGTATGTTTGTACATCATATAGCTTGTTTCTATATTGTATGTATGATTCTTGTCATACACCATACATTTCACCTTAGTATTTATTTTTCTAAGGTTTGTTTCTCTCTTTTTTTTCCTTTTTCCCAAATTCAATGTGGTAAACAATACTTTGCATTATCAATCCTTATTATCACATGTACAGTCCTAACATTCCATATCCAATGTTTGTAATTCTTTTCCTTTTATCATATGTCATTTTAATTATGAAAATATATGGTCATTAAACCATATTATATTTTCCACCACAACACATATTTATTTATGTGTATGTATTTATGGAACTATTTCTTATATGGCAATTCTTATAATATATATTCATCCTTTTTAATGAATACCTCTTATATTACAAATGTTATAATTCTTATAACATTAAAACCATATTATAAAGTTCATTCAAAAATATTAATATTTCCGAACAGCACCTATGTTCCTTAATTATTTACAAAATCCTCCACATAATTTATACCATGTTATATTATAGTTATATAACATATAATTTGACAACTATGTCATTAAAACAATTATAACTTATAGTTATATATTGTTAATAAATACCAAACAGCCCTTAAAACTCTCGGTATTAATTAATTCCCACCAACACTTCCATAATTTACAACTCAACCCCAAATTATATTTCCTTGTTACACTTATAGTATATACCTTATATTATAATCCTTATTCCTTAATATACTTATAACCCATGGTTACATTTTCTCAAAATAACCGAACAGACCCCATGGTCTATTTAAATTATTTTTCCACCACTTAACTTTCTATATTCACCAATTTCCCCTCTTTATAACATATAGTTTTCTAATTCCATTAAAATCATATATTATACATATGTCCTTATAAAGCCTTGTATATAATTCCAAAAATCACCAAACTATACCAAAAGGTTATAAACATTATTCCTAACCTTATACTTTCTCTAAATCTCGATTTTACCACATATGTTACCCATTTGTAACAATATTATGAAATACCTTATATTATACTTATTTAATTCATATTAACTCCAATTTTAACCAAATCAATTCCTAAAAATTCCTAATAACCTAAGGTTTGTACTAAACTCCTTTTAGTACCCCCAAGTTTTCGGAAATCACAATGCCACCCCAAGTCTTATAAATCTTTTACAATTTAATAAGTATCTTATTATAAGGTAGTATTTTAATTTCTAAAATTCTCCAAAGTTGGTCAAAGTCTCCTATATAGTCAACTTTGACTTCTAATACCAATTGGGACTCAAACTTTCGGTAATTACCAACAATACCCCATACTTTTCTATTTTTACAATTTTGACCCAAAACTTTATAAAATGTTATAATTTTTATTAAATTCATTTAAAAACCCTAAACTCCTCTAAATTAAGCCCACGGCTTTATATTTTCCAGTAATTACGATTTGGCCCCAACTTAATTATATAAGCATAAATAAAACTAAATAAGCTTATAAAATTAAATTAAAATGGCCTAATGACATGGCCTTATTACAACCTTGAACTTGCAAAATAAATTACACAATAAATGTCTCAAAATAGCATATATATTCGGCCTCACCTTAGTTTAATTATTTTTCCACATAATGCCATAATTTGACCATTATGTTAATTAAACCTCTTAAATGACTAGCTTAATTTATCTTAGCCATTTTTTCCATTTTTAGGTCAATATGACCTATATATGTAACTTCACTCTCGGCCATATATATATATATGCTTAAAATTTATAAAAATCATAAGTTTAAGGTGTTTATACCTTGATTTATCCTTGTATATGCCTTGTTGGCCACGGCTGTATGGAGATCTATTTTCCACAGCTTAGTTTACATGTTTTCAAACAGCAATTAAGGCATGATTAGTCTCCAAGCAAGATCTAACCATAAGAAGTGTTTAATGTCAATTTTCAAGGTAAAATTTACCTTAGAACACCAAGGTATACAAGGTTAATCTCGGCCTGTATTTACAGTAGGCAAAGAGTGTTAAAAGAGCTACTAAAACCAAGCTTTAAACTGGTATAACTCAGATTAGAAGATAGCTAATCTTTACCTTGTTTAAAATGCCTAAAATGGTGTTTTTGGCTTGGATCTGGTTATACTTCGAAGCTCTTGATGTACCAACTGGATAAGTATGTTAAGATGAAGATTATAAGCTTAGAAACAAAGTTTCACAGCCGAATTTGAAGGGAATCAAAAGATATGTGCTTAGAGCACATTTTTATACCTTAAGAACAAGATTAGCTTTCTCCACCTTCTTCCCTTGTTAATGCCGAGATACACCCTCCATTTAACCTCCATAACAACCTAAGAACATTGATGGAAGTGGTTGATGCTTTGCTCCATTGAAAGAGGAAGAAATTGTGAAGAAAATGAACATTTAAGAGCTTAATAAGCTTACCAATGGTGATTGCTGTTCTCCTCTGAGTTTGGCTGTGTAACCACGAAAATGGAGAAGCAAAGAGAGGTGAGGGGCTGCTGGAATCGGCTGGGAAGCAAGGTGAGTGAAGAAGAATGATTGGAAAGGCTTAATTGAATTGGAAAAGTAATAAAAGTAACTTTTACTATTGCAAATTTGGTATTAGGTAGCTAATTTGTCTAACAATGATTATGCTGACTCCTCTCCTCCTTGCCTGTCGAAATCCTTGGTCAATTGGGTCAATTAATTGACCATTGACCATACTTGGTCAATATTGACTCGAACGGGCCCCACTTTAGGGTTTTATTAATATTTTAATATTAATTTGTAAAAATTCGTAAATTTCTGGAATTAAATTCCTAATATGATACAATATGATAAAATATCATATTTAAGGATAATTATAATTTTTAAGCCCATTAAAAAATCAATTTAAAAGGCAATCTCACAAAAACGTGCTTTAAGGTGTTTTAGTGCACATTTTTGTGTCACAGGGTGTTCCTGAGCTTAGTTCTCCTTGAGAACGGTTTTGTTGTGTTCCTTACTTCATTATAATACTTAGGAATCCACTTTGGATCCTATTTGAGGTCACACAATCTTTATGGTGTCTTAAGGCACATTTTCGGCTTTACCGATCTTAAGGCGTGTTTTGCCTTGTTGAGATCTTTTAGATTGTTCCCCAATAATAATTAGATGTTTATTAATCATTTTAGATCATTAATAGATCATTTAATTATATTTTAAAGGTTAGGGGTATTTCAGTCTACCCCCCTTAAAAAGGCTTCGTCCCGAAGTCCTTAACCCTCTACAGTTCACCTAAGGAATCAAGTTCCACTAAGTAACCAAACAGTCCATTGCTAGGGAGTAACTCCCACCAGGTTCAGACCTAGTCTATACATACAGCATATATCAAGTAGTCAAACTCATGGTATAAGCTCATTCGTTTCATAGCACTAAACAAGGTGCACATCCAATTCATCCACAAAAGTACTCAGCGGTACTATTTATATATCCAACCAGGTGCAAAACTCATAGTACACAGCACTAGACAAGGTGCAAAACTCATAGTACACAGCACTAGACAAGGTGCAAAACTCATAGTACACAGCACTAGACAAGGTGCAGAACTCATAAAGTACTCAAAGGTGTTTGCAAGGGATACTCCACGCATCCCTATCTACATGTTAGTATCTCGCGAGGATACCCACACATCATTCCACATGTATGCGTGCACATATAGTTAACGTTGACAACTCACAGGGAAGCAGTCTTAAAGACCAGGACTTGACGATCCCCAACCCAACCAACGTCTACTACCCGCGGACACACCGGTTTGATCATAACGAAGGACACTGCGGTCCACGGCTCCTCGGGCAGTCACCTTATTTCCTTAGTCACCCACAGACACACCGGTCTAACGACAAAGGACTCTGCGGTCCACGGTTCTATGGGTGATGTCACTCGCAGACACACCGGTCTAATGACGAAGGACTCCACGGTCCACGGCTCTTCGAGTGACGCCTAAATTCCAATTTCCATTCATATCTGTGTCCACTTGTAGGAAGTTTCGAGAATCATTCAACCCCGACGTGGTCAGCGTCAGTGTTGAACTATCTCTCACCTCAATTTGTGTTCGGTTTCCCTTGATCGGACCAGGATCAAGTTCAACTTCCCACGTCAAATTCAATCAATCAATTGTTTATTCACTTCTAATCTTGTTTCCTCTTGATATTTACCACCTCGTATCCCATAGATACACAAGTCAACTAGTGTAATTAACCTAATCACCGGCATATAGGGTCATGTATCCTAACCACGTACCAAGTTCACTCGACTTATAATTATTCATACAATTCCTAGAGGTTTTACCTCCACTAGGCTATACATCGGTCTCATGCCGACTCACTCATCGCATTCCAATACTCGGTTTCATACCGAGTCACAAATCATATGATATGGAGCTTTCTACTCCTTTTATTTGCCATCTCCCATCGAAGCTACCAGATAGACCTACTTGAACTCTCAACCGGAGATAACAAGTTAGGCGTTTATGTGTTTAGTGTTCGCAACGTTTGCATAAATAATCGGAATTAGGATAAGAACACTCTATCTGTTCTCCCTTTCCTATTCGCCATAACTAATGCGAACTAAAATATATTTATGTTCATACACATAATACATCACAATATTACCTCAAGTAACATAACACAATCGTAACACTTGTACTCTACGTACAATAATAGTGTTTGCTGCATGTGTACCATGCGCTACGTACTCCTACGTACGGTATATTTTAATCGCTCTACCCCCCTTAAAAATGATTACGCCCACGTAATCTACGAATATATCATCGTGAAGTAATAAGTTCAAGATGTTCCATTCCAGTGGGATTATTCGTGCACTAATGTGTTACATATTTCATTACCCCTTTTTCCATAGGGTCGGGCTTTAGCCCCTCAGGTTATACCGCCTACCTCGCTTAGGTGTATGTATATTCATATACGGTTTGATCGGAAGATGTAAACACATCATTTGTGTTCCTCAAGCCTGCTAGGTATGTCAAACCTAAGCAATATGGGCCCACTCGCTCCGCAAGCAGTCTGCCCAACTACTATATGGTTAGTTTACCCCTTTTAGGTAGTAGTTTCATGTCCGTTCCAAGTCCATGTGACGGTGTTTTCTACACAGTCTTCCATAATTATGGGAATGGTGTAATTTATTCGGCTGTGTGGTATCGTTAGTCACACACACTTATTTTTCAACTAGCCATTTTATTCAGCTCTCCTGAATTCTATACATGCTCATGGTATGTTCCCATGAGTTCATGTCACCCTACCGAACTAACCTTCAGTAAAAGGGTTGTCGAGCTATGCTCTAGCACCTAGTGCTTGCAGTAGTTATCTCTAAAATGTCAAGACGAGTCTGATATGCGCAACCAACTGGCGCCTCATGACTCTAAGTTATTTCCCTCTGGAATGAGTTCGTTCTTTGGGTACCTTGTAGGTCCGCTTTTGCTAGTGTAAACTCGTATCCCTCGTGTGTTGGTACTTTAGTATTTAACAGTTATTATAATGGTCGCTTGTTGCGCACCATGTACCAGTCGATTGGACGGTTATCCGCCGTTGCGGTTTGCATGGAGTATCTAATCTCCAGCTTAGAGTATCTCTTGTAATGCTCGCTTTTGCCCTTCGTCTGTTGTAAACATATAATACGACTGTGGGTTTTAGCTTGGTATTCATTTTCTGTTCAACCTAATTGGTACTAACATACTAACGTTTATGGCTTGGGCATGTGGTTGTTATTATTTAACGTGACATCATCGCAGCGCCCTCAGCGCGTGGTATAACTCTCTTTGTGCCCCCTTTTTGGGTAGCATCTACTATCACAAGGGTTTCTCTAAGATAACTTCCTTAAATACCACAATTCCTTTTCTCATTCATGGGTTCAATTTGCCATTACCATTCAATTGGCCTTAGTTTCCTCGTTTACTAAAATCCCCAAAACTTATGTTTAACTCCTCCACTGTGGAGTTGCGACCTTATGTCACTTTATTATCAAGCTATCCTTGATTTTCCTAACCTTGCTAGTTTGACTGAGATCTCTCTCGTCATTACATGGTTCACCTAGTCAGGGTTCCATTCGCTGACTTAGACACAGAGTTGATTACCTCCTGGGTCCTACACCACTCGTTTACATGCATGGGGTACCATACTGATACATTACTACTTACCCAACTAACTTCATATAGTTTGTCAGGCCCACAAGCTCCTAGGAGTGCGGTCGTCCCATGTCTCGTTTAGTGCACTCGTAGCGTTCGTACCCGGTGATTATCGTACTCTTAGTCTTGGTAACTTATGTTTGAGTAGCTATGCTGCCAATTCTTAACCTTTAATGTCAGAATGGCCCTAATATTAGGCTCTATGGTTTCTTTTATTAATGTATATTTCCTCTACTATCTCTAAGATAGGTGTTTGCGACTTATCGCCCTGATTCTGGTTTCCACATGTTCGTCATCTGGTATTTGTGAGTGGGGATCAGTAACTACCTGTTATCTCTCCCGTTCACTCCTAGGCTGTTAACGCCTTCAGACATGAGTTTTCAGTATGCGGATTCCACCCAATCTATTGGGTTACACCATATGGTGTTTCGGGACTCCATGATAAAGGTTGACACCTCGGGTTTCCCCTGTCTTATGGTAGTCCCGTTAGTCTGATATTAATCAGTACTTGTGATTCATCACCCTTTTTCCCCTAGTTTTGGGTCACTTTGGTGGTACTAAGGTATCCCTCCGTAGGCCTATGCCATACGATATTCAGCCTCAATACTGATTCTGATAGTTAAATGATTGTTAGTCTTGTTATTTAATTTATTCCTAGTTGGTTTTAATACTTTCTCCTGAGGTTACAATTGGGTGCCCACAACTTAGTGGTTTCCGCTAATCATTCCTCTTCATTGTGTGGTCCTTACTCTTATTCAACTCATATTTCCTCCATCCTCTTTGAGGTAACGGTATCTTCCGTCATCAGGCAATTTTCACTTTTTAGTTTATATCCACTGCCCTCCATACGGGAGTCTAGCAGCATAATGGATCACGACACCTCCGGCGTGTGTGGTGCGGGCATTACATCGGCCCCTTTTTATTGCACGTTCACATCTGCCTATTATTATTTTTTTAAAAGGTCCTGCCTCATACAGCTCACTTCTTGCCCTCTGGCAATGTTCAATCGTAGTGGTTTAACCACGAGTGTCACGCACTCTCTAAATATGGTTATGCTGGTCCTGAAGACCCGTCACTCCCCACCGGTAATGGTTGACGTTTAATGTCCATACCGGCACTGGGGTTAGACTTGTAAGCACTAACTATTGTTATTCTCATTCACTCCCCTTTTAATATTCTACTAAATGGTGTATTTTTTTTTGGTTTAATGGTCAGACCGGCTAGGTCTTCTCGAGGTTCTCTCGACCTCAAACCCAAGGGTTTCGTACCCCTGCCCTTAAGAAGGTTGTGTCCTGCTTTATTGCATTACGGACTTACATAAGATTTAGTGTTCTATTGGTAACCGCCTGGACCACCACGTCCTTTAGGGTTAGTTTACTGTCGCTGCACTTGCTGTAGCAAGTGCGCAAGGTAGGTTGAAATTTAGTACTTTGGTTAGTGTGGCACTTGCAGTGGCAAGTGCGCCATGCAGCCTGCGCCACCGGTACGGTGTGTTAGTGCAGTGCTATTCCCTAGTCGGGTTCCTGTTCAAGTCAAAAGTTCTTATTCAAATTTATATAGTCTCACTCCCGCACCCGTTCCCACAAGCTTGTTATGGTAATAAAGTCTTACTCTCCTCACGAGGCGTTGCATGGTAGCAATTTGACGAGTTCTTGTTCCTACAGTTCTCAAGATTTCTCCTCATGCACGTCGGGCCATCTTGAACCTTCAGTGTTGCATGGTTTAGAGTTACTCGCTTCGGGTGAGACTTCAAAAAGGTAATTCCTTCCATCTATTACATATCTTTAAACTAATCATTACTCGTCATTTCCACTTCCTTTTCCCCCAAGCGCACTGACCAGTGTTTTCTTGGATATAGGACAGGGTTGCTTTGCTCATAGCAAGTTAGCCCCATTAGTCCTACAGGAAATTTTTCTCCTCAAACTCGGTCCATTATTTATCACATCCTCGTATGGTAGACATTATGTCATTACCAGGACCCCCGGTCCTAAGCATTACATCAAAACACAAAGTCTTATTTTCTACATTTAACATAATCTTCTTCGCATCCACATCGGGTCTTTCCGATCAGGAGAGTTATCTCCGTGGTGTTTCTCATTTCATTGCCTCACTAGATAGTACTCGGGATACGGGCTGCGGCGGGTGGGGTACCATTGCAAATTTTCCGGGATGCTCTCCCATCAAGTGCGAGTGGTTCATACCATCTTCGCGTTACTTGGGGTTGCTGGACCTTCACCACCTTCCGCTGCTCCGTGTTCTTCCTTAGTACTGTTACCCTGACCTCTCTCTGACATAAGTCAAGAGGACGGGTTAGACCTTTACTTGGTCTAATACCGTAGTTTCGGTCATTTATTATTGAAGTGCCTCCACGGTTATGGTGTGCAAGTTTTAAGCATTGCATCAACCCCGCAAGGTCACGTATCCTCACAACGTTTCCCGTATTCCCAAAACCTATGCTCACTGTATAAATCCTACTATCTCTTGTCATCAGAGCGGTACTCCGCTCTGATACCACTTTTGTAACACCCCTACTCTATTCGGCTCCTAATCATCTTACTTAACAATATAATCGCAGCGGTAATCTCAACAATTGACTACTGGTCACCGTTCTTGCTCGCCCATACGAGTAATAACGTGCTTCCTGATAAGCTCTTAAATACGAAACATTTTCTCGCAGTGACAACAAGAGATAGATCTAAACTCCCAAAACCAATATAAAATACATTCACAGTGAGCTTTCTACGTATCCAAAACCTATACATGTTTCTAGGTTCGTATTAAAATGCAACAGTGCATGTTTAAATAACTGTAATCAAACTACCCAGCGCGTCACTCTCTTTGCCGACACCGGAAGTTGCATACCTGCAAAAATGGTAGTTTGTGGTATGGAATCAGCCCCTGCTGAGTATGTTATTACCTGACTGTCATGCACCCTCGGACCATTCAGTTATTTGGTCGAGAGTATGCAATTCGTTTCCATACAAATAGTTCAATGTTGAAACTGTAAAGCAACAATATATATTGCAGTAATCTCAAATAACAAACAAGCCCCCGGCTTCACACATCGCATCGTAATAAACCACTGAAAGCGTTTACAGCGCTTATATGAGTACAGAGACTCCACTCCAACAAACACTTAATAATTCATAATTGAGTTCAGCGACTCACTCGACCAGACACCCAACCACAATCCACACATGAGTACGGTGACTCGACACAACCAGTTCACAACACACAATATGAGCACGATGGCTTGTTCAAACAAATCCACCAACATACCACACATAACCACAAAGCACAACCAATGAACAACAAGGCGAGGTAACGAGAATTATAAACGAGTATGAACTCTCGTCTTTGGCATGCAAGCCCAAATAATGTTCGCCTAATGTACGAGTTAATATAGTCGTTCGTAATTGTTCAATCATGTCTGATGACAACGTCTCGTTAGAACGACGTGTCTCTAAGTTACCCATCTCTTTGGCGGGTCACCCACGGCAGTAGCCACTCCAGCGGTAGAGTCTCCGTCCTACGAACAATCTGTAGTTCGTTGGAAATTTATCCTGATACTTACGGTTACCACACGGTATCCTAGTATCGTTAATGGATCACATTTCACAGCAAGAGCCACATCCTCTTGATAACTTATCTATACCATCGCATCGCGTTATTATTTTTCCTAACACAACAGACTAAGGTCGTTAGTCCAATCCTGAGTATGTCGACTCAGGATCCAGTGTTAGATACGAGAGCGGCGTTAAAGAGGCCAATGCTCCGTATATAAGTCTCATATAATATGTATCTTATTGTCTTAATGCTACAACGTTTTTCTTACGTTCCTTATATTACACATATAAGATAGCATCATTGCCGCTAGTCCGTTTTATAATATGTTCATATATACGAACAGTACTGTTATCGTGCAACAGTAATAATTATAAGCAGCATTAATATAGAACTCAGGCATATTAATTCACACAAGCAGACATTCAATCTTAACACAGATTTTCACACAATGTCTGAACTGAGGAAATCCTCAGAGACAATCAAGCCACATAAATAACATACCGTTCACCCTGAGAGTATTACGGTGGAGTATGAATCAGCAAGATCCTATGCTCCGTGCGTCGTCTCTAACAGTCTATACAATACATAATGCTACTGATTAGCATACTGTATAACAACACAAAATTCTACGGTACCCCGTACCGTCACTAATACCTCCCGGTTAACCCCCGTTATTAACTGTCAATGTTTGTCGGGTTTTAGGTTTAACTCGAGATTGGAAAAGTGTTATATTACAAGCGTAGTCTTGTCTCGTATATTAATATACTTTATAGTTGAGCTTTTGTTATCGCATGTAACCTAATGTATGTTTGTACATCATATAGCTTGTTTCTATATTGTATGTATGATTCTTGTCATACACCATACATTTCACCTTAGTATTTATTTTTCTAAGGTTTGTTTCTCTCTTTTTTTTTCCTTTTTCCCAAATTCAATGTGGTAAACAATACTTTGCATTATCAATCCTTATTATCACATGTACAGTCCTAACATTCCATATCCAATGTTTGTAATTCTTTTCCTTTTATCATATGTCATTTTAATTATGAAAATATATGGTCATTAAACCATATTATATTTTCCACCACAACACATATTTATTTATGTGTATGTATTTATGGAACTATTTCTTATATGGCAATTCTTATAATATATATTCATCCTTTTTAATGAATACCTCTTATATTACAAATGTTATAATTCTTATAACATTAAAACCATATTATAAAGTTCATTCAAAAATATTAATATTTCCGAACAGCACCTATGTTCCTTAATTATTTACAAAATCCTCCACATAATTTATACCATGTTATATTATAGTTATATAACATATAATTTGACAACTATGTCATTAAAACAATTATAACTTATAGTTATATATTGTTAATAAATACCAAACAGCCCTTAAAACTCTCGGTATTAATTAATTCCCACCAACACTTCCATAATTTACAACTCAACCCCAAATTATATTTCCTTGTTACACTTATAGTATATACCTTATATTATAATCCTTATTCCTTAATATACTTATAACCCATGGTTACATTTTCTCAAAATAACCGAACAGACCCCATGGTCTATTTAAATTATTTTTCCACCACTTAACTTTCTATATTCACCAATTTCCCCTCTTTATAACATATAGTTTTCTAATTCCATTAAAATCATATATTATACATATGTCCTTATAAAGCCTTGTATATAATTCCAAAAATCACCAAACTATACCAAAAGGTTATAAACATTATTCCTAACCTTATACTTTCTCTAAATCTCGATTTTACCACATATGTTACCCATTTGTAACAATATTATGAAATACCTTATATTATACTTATTTAATTCATATTAACTCCAATTTTAACCAAATCAATTCCTAAAAATTCCTAATAACCTAAGGTTTGTACTAAACTCCTTTTAGTACCCCCAAGTTTTCGGAAATCACAATGCCACCCCAAGTCTTATAAATCTTTTACAATTTAATAAGTATCTTATTATATAGTATTTTAATTTCTAAAATTCTCCAAAGTTGGTCAAAGTCTCCTATATAGTCAACTTTGACTTCTAATACCAATTGGGACTCAAACTTTCGGTAATTACCAACAATACCCCATACTTTTCTATTTTTACAATTTTGACCCAAAACTTTATAAAATGTTATAATTTTTATTAAATTCATTTAAAAACCCTAAACTCCTCTAAATTAAGCCCACGGCTTTATATTTTCCAGTAATTACGATTTGGCCCCAACTTAATTATATAAGCATAAATAAAACTAAATAAGCTTATAAAATTAAATTAAAATGGCCTAATGACATGGCCTTATTACAACCTTGAACTTGCAAAATAAATTACACAATAAATGTCTCAAAATATAGCATATATATTCGGCCTCACCTTAGTTTAATTATTTTTCCACATAATGCCATAATTTGACCATTATGTTAATTAAACCTCTTAAATGACTAGCTTAATTTATCTTAGCCATTTTTTCCATTTTTAGGTCAATATGACCTATATATGTAACTTCACTCTCGGCCATATATATATATATGCTTAAAATTTATAAAAATCATAAGTTTAAGGTGTTTATACCTTGATTTATCCTTGTATATGCCTTGTTGGCCACGGCTGTATGGAGATCTATTTTCCACAGCTTAGTTTACATGTTTTCAAACAGCAATTAAGGCATGATTAGTCTCCAAGCAAGATCTAACCATAAGAAGTGTTTAATGTCAATTTTCAAGGTAAAATTTACCTTAGAACACCAAGGTATACAAGGTTAATCTCGGCCTGTATTTACAGTAGGCAAAGAGTGTTAAAAGAGCTACTAAAACCAAGCTTTAAACTGGTATAACTCAGATTAGAAGATAGCTAATCTTTACCTTGTTTAAAATGCCTAAAATGGTGTTTTTGGCTTGGATCTGGTTATACTTCGAAGCTCTTGATGTACCAACTGGATAAGTATGTTAAGATGAAGATTATAAGCTTAGAAACAAAGTTTCACAGCCGAATTTGAAGGGAATCAAAAGATATGTGCTTAGAGCACATTTTTATACCTTAAGAACAAGATTAGCTTTCTCCACCTTCTTCCCTTGTTAATGCCGAGATACACCCTCCATTTAACCTCCATAACAACCTAAGAACATTGATGGAAGTGGTTGATGCTTTGCTCCATTGAAAGAGGAAGAAATTGTGAAGAAAATGAACATTTAAGAGCTTAATAAGCTTACCAATGGTGATTGCTGTTCTCCTCTGAGTTTGGCTGTGTAACCACGAAAATGGAGAAGCAAAGAGAGGTGAGGGGCTGCTGGAATCGGCTGGGAAGCAAGGTGAGTGAAGAAGAATGATTGGAAAGGCTTAATTGAATTGGAAAAGTAATAAAAGTAACTTTTACTATTGCAAATTTGGTATTAGGTAGCTAATTTGTCTAACAATGATTATGCTGACTCCTCTCCTCCTTGCCTGTCGAAATCCTTGGTCAATTGGGTCAATTAATTGACCATTGACCATACTTGGTCAATATTGACTCGAACGGGCCCCACTTTAGGGTTTTATTAATATTTTAATATTAATTTGTAAAAATTCGTAAATTTCTGGAATTAAATTCCTAATATGATACAATATGATAAAATATCATATTTAAGGATAATTATAATTTTTAAGCCCATTAAAAAATCAATTTAAAAGGCAATCTCACAAAAACGTGCTTTAAGGTGTTTTAGTGCACATTTTTGTGTCACAGGGTGTTCCTGAGCTTAGTTCTCCTTGAGAACGGTTTTGTTGTGTTCCTTACTTCATTATAATACTTAGGAATCCACTTTGGATCCTATTTGAGGTCACACAATCTTTATGGTGTCTTAAGGCACATTTTCGGCTTTACCGATCTTAAGGCGTGTTTTGCCTTGTTGAGATCTTTTAGATTGTTCCCCAATAATAATTAGATGTTTATTAATCATTTTAGATCATTAATAGATCATTTAATTATATTTTAAAGGTTAGGGGTATTTCATAGAGTATCCGCTATAAACTGCCAAGAGAGCCTATCATAGGCCTTAGCAAGATCGATTTTCATTGCAATACAACCCTCTCTACTTTTCGTATTTTGCATATAGTGAATAACCTCCTGAACTAGGATTATATTCTCAAAGATACTTCGGCCAGGAACGAAGCTTGCCTGGCAATCAGAGATCCACATACTCATAAAAGGCTTAAGCCTATTAGTCAGAACCTTGGAAAAGATTTTATATTGGGTTTGACAGAGGGAAATTGGGCGGTATTGAGCAACAGAAGTTGGACAATCTACTTTGGGAATAAGGACAAGCATTGTCTCATTGAGTTTATGGTCAATTTCTGATTATTAAAGGACTCTTGAGCAAATCTG
This sequence comes from Limonium bicolor, assembly GCA_023374045.1. NCBI lineage: Eukaryota > Viridiplantae > Streptophyta > Magnoliopsida > Caryophyllales > Plumbaginaceae > Limonium > Limonium bicolor. Next base: position 257,603,277 of record CM041776.1, on the reverse strand, counting down.
AGAACAGAAGGGCTTAAAAGGTTCCAGAATTTTTGGAAAAAGGCCGCAGGAAACCCATCCTTACCAGGCGCCTTAAACTGTTTCATAGACTTTAGGGCTAAAGTAAGCTCAGCTAGGTCAATAGGCTTTGCCAAATTGGCCTTATCACTACTGCTAAGGATAGGAAAGTCATGCCCAATAGGGTTAAAACAAAAGTCCGGGTCCACAGTAAATAACTTTTCAAAGTGCTGAACCAAAAATTTCTCAATATCCTCAGATTCAGATACCCAACATCCATTACTGTCTAAGAATTTATCAATTATGTTCCGTTGCCTTCGAAGCTTAGTTTTAGATGGAAAAAGGAAGTGTTCTTATCCCCAAGACCACCCTTGGTCCCCTAGATCTCTGCTGCCACAAGATTCTTCTCTAAGCACACTTCAAGCTCCTTAGTCAAGGAGGACTCTAGCCCTACCAAGTATTTCTACCTCTGCCATTGTCAATGGCTTTCTGGATGCCACGAAGTCTAGCCTCAATCCTACGTTTGTTAAAAATAATATGGCCAAAAACCTTACGATTCCAATCCAACAAATGACCACGTAGAGAGCCTAAAGATTCATCAAGGGAAATATCCTATTCCAATTCTAACACACAGTTTGACTGAAGTTAGGATGGGAGAACCAAGCAGCAAGCATCTTAAACGAATTAGTCCTAGGGGATCTATTAAGATAAGAGTTAAGGGAAAGAAGAAGTGGGCTATGGTCAGATGCGAACCTAGAGAGGACATCAACAGAGGCAAAGGAGAAATCATTAACTCAATCTGCCGAAGCCAAAACCCTGTCAAGACACGCTCTCTGACTACCATTAGACCACGTGAATTTATTGCCATTAGTTTTGACCAGGACCAGGCCTCTACTATTGAACTAGTTAACAAAATTCCTATCGATCCCAAAGTTACTAGACGAACAAGGACTTCTATCAGAGGCAAAGAGCGTGGCATTGAAGTCACCACCCAAGACCCACGGGAAATTATCCAAAGGCTGAATACTATCTAAGCTACCCCAAAGAGAATTCCTAATAACAAGGGAGGGCCACATAAATTGCAGTAAGGAGAAAGATTTTATTTCCAGAGGTAACTCTGCAGTGAATAAACTGTTGGTTACTGCCAACGACATCTAACAAAACCTTATTATTCCAAAACAACCAGATACCACCACTGAAGCCCTCAGCTTCAACACGAAAAGAATTTTCAAAACCTATCTTAGCACAGACAGCATCAGCAGTAGAGCCACTAATCCTAGGCTCAAGCAAAACCATAATATCAGGACAATTACCCCTAATAAGATTCTTAATCGCACGATGAAAGCTGGGCTTGAGAGCCCCTCTTACATTCCAAAACACAATTTTATTAGACATAACAAAAAGGGTGATAAGTTATGTACCTCCTGTAGGTTGGAAAAAATTAACCAACTGAGTAACCTGATTAGCAGAGCAGCTACCAGGATTCAGGTCTATGCCAACATGTTCTGGCAACTCAAAGCTGTTTCTTCTGTAGACACGACTATCACTACCTATTGGATTTTCTTCAGAAAGCTTCGGTATGGGCTCTCGACGCTCCAGACCCTCAAAAGCCTTATCTGATTGCATAACATAATCTGTTTGAGTAGGCTTGCCCTGAGCAGGGCCTTTAGCCTTTGATTTAGGGTTCATACCGATCGTCTGATTAGTACGAGAAAGGGGTTCCGCCGTAGACTGTACTGGGAGAGTTTCTTCCTTATCCAGAATAGCAAATCTAGACTCAGAATTAACTCCTTTCGGTTTCGATTGTTGCACGGGTTTCTTAGGGATCTGAGATTTCTTGAATGTATTCCTCTTTTTTGGTACCATCCAATCACCATATTCATCCACTATATGTGAGACGCTCTCTTGATGAATATTTTTTTATTCAAGATTAAACGGGCACCCTGTATCTTTATGCCCGTAGCATCCACACTTGAAGCATACCAGATGCAATCCCTCATATTCGACTTTCATGATCCGGCGCTGAAATTTATACTTTGCTAGCAAGGGCTTTGTAAGATCAACCTCAGCTGCAACCCGCGCAAGCCGAGATTTTCCAAAGGTCGCCGGGACAAATCCACTCTTTTAACCCTCCCCACCTTTGCATCGACAATGGACAAAAATTCTGGGTTGTAGTACTCGCTAGGCAAATCCGGGAATCGGACTAGAACCTCAAGAGAGGACAACGCCTCGGAGTTGGGATTAAAATTAGGGCGCCACCATCAAATTGTAAGATAGTGGTCCTAGATTGGCCACAAACCCTCCGAGAGGACAAAGACCATATCATCATGATTCGAGAAGAAGATCTTGAAGAAGCCATTAGTTAAGTCATCCATGTGAAATTCGCCTTGTAAATTCCATCTTCGTTTCAGAATCTCATACAGAACCTTCATCGGGAGGGTTTTCCCAAGTAACTTGACGATTATTTCCTGTTTCCATGGCTGTCGAAACCTCATTTTCTGCTCTTTAGTGATTGAGATAGTCAGACATCTTACATCCTCCTCTTCCATCGGATCTTCTTCCTCATCCGAGACTTCATTGAAATCCTCAAAGGCGTCAAACACCCCCTCCTTCGGGTTACCCCTAGCGACGGCACTAAATGAATTTAGTTGGGGATCCTGCCCCAACATGCTTTGATTCTATGAATTCATATCCTGGTTATCGGCTCCCAGAACTGATGCAAAAGAGCCATGGCTTCGCTTCTTCTTTGTGATCTGTTCCGCAATACCCAGATCCTCCATAGAGCTAGTAGAAGAGAAGGAAAGACAAGAGGAGGAGAAACAAACACGGTGGACACGAGGAATGGCCACCACAATTAGGGATGTCGGCGTAACACACAAATTAGGGTTGTCGGCGTATCAAGAAGATCGCACTCCGACTCTCATTTTCTTCCTTGGTATGTTTGTTTGTTTACTCATCAATTCCGCAAGCTCAGTTTCTATGCCATAGTCCAATGGCATATGGCCATGCAAGCAAATATCTATTTGCCCCCATCAACAATTCACTAATTAAAGGTGCACTGGGATCTCTATTTGACCATCACACTACTTTTAACACTAAAAGGATTCACCATTAAGGAACTAATGACTTTTAGAAAGAGCTTAGCTCTAAATTAGATAATGAAAATTAAACAACTAATAAGATCACTATCAGGTGAACTAAATAACTAAAAGGATTCACCATTGGGTCATTTAAGCCTAGGTGAATTATCTCCATATAGTTTGAAGCATCTAGGGCTAGACTTATGGAGATTGTAGGGGCAGCATACCACATATAAAGAAACTAAAGTAACGAATAGCTGGGGAGATGCATAAATCAATATTGGACATATTATCACATTAATGATTTAATCCATTACCATTTTTTAAGGAAAAATTAGAGTAGTGCTCACCATGAGGTATTGGAAAATTATAATGTCCATCCATGAGTTTTAGAAAATTACAATGCCCACCCATGAGATATTGAGAAAATACAATCTCCACCTATTAGTTTTAAAAATTACAATGGCCACCCATGTACTTATTAAAATGAGATGAAAATGAAGATCTTAGTAAATATTATGTTGAAGGAGTGATGGAGTGATTTAACAATATAAACCAATTAAAAAGAAACCCAAATTTACCCCATGTAATTTTAGAGTGGGGAATTGAGAAAAATCACGCAAAATTTACAAGGAATTGCAATGTATTCACTTTTGCTTTTTTATTTATTCATTTTAGGTATATTTCATTTATTTGACTTCAAAGAGATCATATAATGTAAATTTAAGGCTTCTTCCAATTTTTTATAGTTTTCTAAGTTCTAGGTAATCATTGTTCTGCATATTCAAATTCACCTCATTTTGATAAATACATGGGTGCACCGTAGTTCTTAAAGCTCATGAGTGAGGATTGTAATTTCCCAATACCTCATAGGTGGACACTGTAATATTCTAAGACTCATGAGTGGGTATTGTAATTTCTCAATACCCATGGGTGGAGAATGTAATTTTCCAATTTTAATGTACAAGGATTCAACATTCAACGGTTTTACTTTCTTTGAAATCTCTCTGTCTCATAGAATAGAATAATGCGCGCGCCAATCAAACTAACTCATATATTCAAACTCCTAAGAATATATTTAAGTAAACTCACCTGCTGAAAAAGTCATTGAATGATATACAAAAACTCGCGGCACTGATCTGAAGACAAAGAACTAAAAAAAGTCTCAGTTTGTTTCGTTTGGTTTAATTATAATACTACTACACTACATAAGGGGAGAAGTCTAGTTTCCCTTAGTATTATTAATACTAATATCTATCATTGATCATATTGTATATCCTCTTTGATAAAAAAATCTGGCTAATTAGACCGTAAACGGAACAAGATGAATTATTTATAATAAATATGAAGATTTAATTATGTAGACATCATCATCGGCAACGTGTAAAAGTGGACTTTAATTGAAGAGTTCCCAAGTCGCTACGTGCAGAATAAGCGAAAGTTTATTTTTTAAAAACGCATACTTCTCCTAATACCGGGTACGACGACCCAATTCTTTTCCTAATCGGTTTCACGCCATAAGAAGAAGAAGAAGAAATCATATATGTACGCAGAAGTTCCTTTTCAGCTAGACCAAACTGCTCTGATCAGACTTAACAGATTTCTACCTACCTAGTGCTAGCTAGCTTGAATGAAATCCATGGTCAAATTATTTTCATTGCTTCTTCTTGCTGCTACTGGATTCTACTTCTTTCTGCAATTTGATGGAGCGGCAGCTGAAGATGTATCTCCAGAATTTCATGAGATTAGGCCTCTTGGATTCCCATCCAACAAGTTAACAAAACATTCAGAGGAGTTTGGAGATGAATCCCACCGCAGAGATGGAAGAAAGGCAAGATATTATTAATTTGGTTGTTTCGTATATTAATTTCTATCCTCCGATCGATCCAATATTCGTATATACTAGTAATTTATAGATAGATATAGAGCTCCACTGGGAACGAATTTCAGGCATGGCGCAGTGGACTCAAATTAGTTGCTGCTTACTACCGCTTCTTTGAAGGGAGAAATCCTTGCCGGCCTTCCTTACCGCATATTGAACCCGACCAATTGACATAATTATTGTACTTGTAAACTTAACGATCCTTAACGAAAACAAAGTTGATCTGGGTTGCTGCTTGTATACAATTTTTACACTCTTTTAACCTACTTTTTATTTCATTAATTAATATAGCGAAACATACCACTAATTATAAAGTGTTTGGAAAAAGGAGTTAATCTGGGACATGTTTTCATGTAATTTAACCCCGATATTGAGTTTATGAAATGGTTCACTTTTCACTATAGACACGCGCGGTTATTAGCAAGCTAGAATTAATTAAGGATGTCTGTTACTGAAGTCAAAAGTTTAGAGATCGAATTAAGTCTCTTCATGTTTGATTATTAATTAGACATTGCATGTTCGTTAATCAGTCCTTGTCGTCGTCGTTGAGTTTGTCTTAATAATACAAATATTTTATACTAGTGGTTCGCGCGTTTTTTGGTTGAATTGGCATTACTGTACGTGTCCCTATAATTACTTATAGCTTATATATACGGTATGCGCCTTTGTATATATGTAGGTCGTATATATTTATTCCTAGTCAAATCATCATCACGCACGCTGAAATGTTATTAATCTCTATGCAGGCTTATATTGCATATCTTGGCAGTGGAGTCAAATTCCGTGCTTATAACGCAACTATGGCATCACATTACGAGAATATGTTGAAACATATTATTGGAAGGTAAATTGATCGATTTTCAATTAATTACTAGAAAATGTATGTCATATTGTTCCTACAGTCATTTTTATCTTCTTTTTGATGAGTTTGTTTCCTATTTTAATTCAAATTTAGTTTTTTTAGAATATTTTGAATTAAGAGATTAAACCTAGTCCAAAGTAGCTACTAATATAATAATGTAGGCACGGAAGACTGAGATAGCATGCTGAGCTGCGTGAATCAAACACCATCTCTAGTGGTGATCATATATAATGTATCAGAAACAGTAGGCTACTTGTTAAAGCTTGAAGCCAAGCTCAACATCTGAATGAATACAAAAATATCTGTTTAGCTCTACTATATAAAGACAGCATTCTAGGACATATCTAATGATGTTTTTATGCTCTTATAAAGAGAGAGAAGTCACTAGAGAGATTTTTTTTTTTTTGAAGTCATTTAAATAAAGTTTTCATTCTTGATATCTTTGTTCCAATAATAATTCAATTCACTACATTTTTTAAAAAAAATTAATTCGTCAAACATTATGTCGTCCTCGAATCCAATAAACTCTTCAATTGCAAGCGTTTCAAGAGAAGTAAACTTTTTGATGCATGTATACAAAGTACGTACATCTTTACGTACATATATTTCCCATTAATTGGAGGTGAAGTTGGAGTTCAATCAAGTAACCATCTTTACTTCAATTATCGTTGCAGTAACGAACCAATGTCACAGTATCTACTTCACGTTTTCGAGAAGAGTTTCCATGGATGTGTCGCAATGCTCACGGATGCAGAGGCAAAAGCACTCGCATGTCAGTCTAACTAATTAATCATATAGTAATAGTATATTTTGTTTGCTTAGCTTTACCAGTATTTAATTAAAGTTCCCCTCCCGAATATTGAGAGTTATATTATAATAATTTGTACGCACATTTCAGCAATGGAGGGAGTGGTTTCAGTATTCCCTAACAGAAGACTTCATCCTCAAACAACAAGATCATGGGACTTTTTAGGCATGTCTCTGAATGTTACAAGGAACACCGCCAATGAAAGCGATATCATTATTGGCGTAATTGATACAGGAGCTTGGCCGTATTCAAAGAGTTTTGATGATGAGGGAATGGGTCCAGTCCCCTCTAAGTGGAAAGGGATATGTGATACTTCCATGAACTTCACTTGCAACAAGTAAGTAACACATATGCATGTTACTCAATATATAGTAGTACATTTGACCAAATAAGTTGATTTTTTTTTTTCTGATAATTAATGTACATATGTTGTAGGAAACTGATCGGCGCAAGATACTTCCGAACAGACGGTAACTTCTCCTCCTCGGACGAAAAATCTGCACGTGACACAAACGGACATGGAACACACACTGCCTCAATTGCAGCCGGCTCACCTGTCCCGACTGCAAGCTACCGCGGAATCGGGTCCGGACAGCGAGAGGCGGTGTCCCGTCAGCCAGGGTGGCAATATACAAAGTGTGCTGGGGAGATGGGTGCCAAACACATGACTTACTCCGGGGGTTTGAGGCAGCAATCGAAGATGGTGTTGATTTGTTGTCTGTCTCCTTGGGTGATATTGAACTGAAAGACTATTTTATGGATCCCATTGCGATTGGGACTTTCCACGCAATGAAAAATGGGATATTTACGGCCCAATCGGCAGGGAATTATGGTCCTGGGTCTTTTTCGACTACTAGTCTCGCGCCTTGGCATATGTCTGTTGCGGCTAGTACGATTGATCGTACATTTATAACTAGAGTTGAGACTGGAGATAATCGCACGTTTCAGGTACGTATACGTGAATTGGAATTAATCGGTAAAGGATTAATTTTTTAAAATGGTTGATTTGTAGTAAGTTATTAGGGTTGTTGATTTGATCAGGGGATTTCGATCAACCCAGATGATTTGGAAAATCAAGAACTAGTTTATGGAAAAGACGGTGAGAATAAGAATTCATCAAAGTTTCCCGAGTTTTCTGGGTACGTAGCTAATTCCTTCCTTATTAGTCCTTACTCTTTACTTACCGCGCGCGCGCGCGATAGAGCAATTTCAAGTAGCTAAATACAGCAATTTCAAGTAGCTAAATTAATTCATTACTAGCAAGAATATATTACGTAACGAATATTAATTATATCTAACTCTCTATATATATACGTACGCGCGTACAGTCTTTGCATTGAATCTATGCTTGATCCAACGCTGGTTAAAGGGAAAATCCTTCTATGCGATGAGATGAGTAATGGAGCAGGACCATTTTATGTTGGCGCATCTGGAATTATAATGAGTGACAGTACTATGAACAAGGACCCCAATGTTTTCCCGTTGCCTACATCAGTGATTGACCCTGAAGATGGTAAATCTATCTACAAGTACATCAAATCCCAACAAAAGTACGTAATGGCTTAATTAATTATACAGTTTGTACATATATACCTGGAATTAATGTTGGTGTTTTCCAGTACTCAAACTATCCAGTTACAATAATTAATACAGAACTCTCCAAAAAAAAAAAAAAATTAATACAGACCAACTGGAACGATACACAAGAGCATTGAAGGTAACGACCCAACAGCCCCTGTCACAGCTGTTTTCTCTTCAAGAGGTCCAAATAGCCTCTCACCTGGAATCCTTAAGGTACGTACGTCTGTAATAGTGTAATGTAATGTAGGAAGGCAAATCAATCAAACATGAGTTATATATACTTATTACGTTGTACATATATATATGTTGAGATCAATGCGAATTGGTTATAAAAAAAATGTATGGTGCAGCCAGATATAAGTGCACCAGGAGTTGCGATTCTAGCAGCTTGGTCAGGAGTTTCAGAAGCAACAATAGAAGGAGACAAAACAAGAGTTTCCTATAATTTCAGATCAGGAACTTCAATGGCTTGTCCTCATGTTACTGGTGTTGCTGCCTACATCAAAACCTTCCATCCTGATTGGTCACCCGCCGCAATCAAATCTGCCCTCATGACTACTGGTATATATCCATGCTATCTATATATCACGTATAGTATTAATGTCATTGATAACAATTTCAATTTCCTGCAGCTACTCCAATGAGTCCAAATCTATCCGATCTTCGAGAGTTCGAGTATGGGTCTGGCCAAATCAATCCTCTAAAGGCAATTAACCCTGGATTGGTATACGATGCTCAAGAATCAGACTACATAAACTTCTTGTGCGGAGAAGGTTACAACGAAACAGCAATACAAATGATAACCGGGGACAACAATTTCACTTGCAATCAAGCCAATTCTGATCTCAATTACCCATCCATCAGTCTCTACACAAACACCACTTTCTTCATCTCCAAATTCAAAAGAACTGTCACCAATGTCGGCCCATCTGCAACTTCTACATACAGAGTGAAAGTGAGTCATACAGAATCAATCCGGATCCGGGTCATTCCTGATACGTTACAGTTTACTACTGTGGGAGAGAATAAGTCCTTTACTGTCATAATTGATGGGACATTAGAAGATAGTTATGCTTTTGCAACTGGTTCGATGGTGTGGAGTGATGGATATGGTGGGCATCGGGTAAGGAGTCCGATTGTTGTGCACAGCCTAAAATATGTGCATATTCCGACTGAAGCGATGGCTCCGGCACCGGGGGAAGAAGATGCGGGTGCTCCGGAACCAATATCTGGGCTTTGATGATGGACGGACGTTGAGCGTTTTGAATATGTTAGTCTGATCGATGGGCTTAGAATAAATAATAATAATAACTATGTGCATGCATGTGTATACTGTATAATACTGTGATTTTCCTTTTTTCGGAAGTAGAATAAATAACGCCCATCTTCAATAAAGAAGACTCTAAAGTGGCTATGCTCACGTTAAAAGGACTCAAGTTACCACACAATACTTACTACTTTTTAGCTTAATCAGTGACAGCATGCTCGATTTTAATATACTCAATTTTGAACCTCGACATTGCCCATATTAGAAGGTGTCACCATTGGCACATGTCATAATGTTACTGTGACAATAAATGGGTTCGTTTGGGGACAGCTGCTGGGGGCTGCTGCTGGGTCCTGCTGCTGGAAATTGAGAAGCTGTCTGCTGATGGTTTTACAGAAGCTGACAGCTACTGGTTTAGTGTTTGGTGGATTGTGTTTTAAAAAGTAGAGGGGAAATTGAGAAGCTGTCAGCTGATGATTTTGTAAAAGCTGTCAGCTGCTGGTTTTGGGTGTTTGGTGGAAACCTGCTGATTTTAAAAATTGAGAAGTTGTCAGCTGCTGGAAGCTTGAGAAGCTGTGTCCCCAAACGACACCATTGTAAGAAAATTTGGGGGGAAAATTGAACAAAACCAACAAAAATTAATATCACTCGCTCTCTTTTTTGTGTCATGTGTCATACACTTACTGGGTGAGTAGGAAAAACAAAAGAAATTCATGGTGTTATAACTTATAAAATATAAATGTAAAAATAAAAAAAGTATACCATTTTTCATCATAACTCGTGTTCTTCAAAACAAGATGCATCAAAATATATTTTGGTAAACTTAAAATTATATGTTTTACATTGTGATGTGTTACAAAAGTGTATCTATGTTTACATAAAATGAATCAATAGTACTGTTACAGAAGTGAATCTTATGTTTAAGTAAAATGAATCTAGTGTTTGGAAACAAAGATTGTTTAACTAAAGTGCATAAGAGGTTTAGGAAAAATGAATCAAAGATTGTTAAAAATTGAACCTAAACCCTGCACTACAAACCCTAAAACTTCTTTCTACGTTTTTTAGCTTTCCTAAGGTGGCTTTTAGGGTGTTGGGGGGGGGGGGGTAAGATAATATTTTTGGCATTAGTTCTACACTTTATATTGTCGTCACTGGCACGATAGTTTTTTAGGGTTTGTGATTTAAGGTTTAGGGTCTAACTGCACTACAAACCCTACAATTACCTTCGACGATTTTAGCGGTTGGGTGGTGTGGGGTAATATTTTTTGAAATTGCTCTATACTTTATATTAATTGTCATCACTGACTCGGCAGTTTTTTAGGGTTTGTGGTTAAGGGTTTATTGAAAAGAGAATATTTTGTTTAAAAAAAGTGAATCACATGTCTCAGTAAAGTGAATCTTTTATTTAAGAAAAGTGAATATTATGTTTGAGAATAATGAATCATATCACAAACTTATACGAGAACAATATGAATCTTTCGTTTAAGAAAAGTGAATATTTTGTTTAAAATAGTGAATCAAATGCTTATGAAAAGTGAATCTTACCACAAATTTATGCGAGAACAATATGAACCTTTCATTTATTTAAAATTGAATATTTCATTGAAGAAAAGTTAATCAAATGTTCAAGAAAAATGAATCTTATATTTGAAAAGTGAACCTTTCACTTTAAATAATGTGAATCCTTTGTTTTTCTAAAGGTGGATTTTAATTTTATGAAAAGTAAATCTTAAAGAAGATTCATTTTGTTAATGAATAAAGTTCCATGTTATTATTGAATATGATTCATTTTGTTAATGAATAAGATTCATTTCAAAAATACGTTATATGTACTCCTAAAAATATAAAATTTACCTAAACATATCCATGATGCATCTTGTTTTGAAGAGCACAAATTATGATAAACAATGGTATTTTTATTTTTTCACTTATATTTTATAAGTTATAACATTTTAAAATTTTTTGTTTCTCTCTCCAAACAAGTACATACACTTACGGGAGATGCACGTACTCAGAATTTTATTTAGATTTTATTTTTTTCTCTAATTTGTTGAATTCCTACAGTAATAGGGGGCACGTGGCATTGAAGCCACACTAGAAGATGGAGATAGCTCCACCGCCGAACTGTTAATATAATAGGAAGAGGGAACTATGTTAGTTTATTTTAAAAAATTATAACTTTAACTCTTTTTTTCTTATCAATTTTAATAATATAGTTGTAATAGTATATTTTTTTATTAGAGGACTACAAATGTAGCAGAGTAATGACCAAATATGGTCCATCCAGCTTAGGATGATCCTTAGACAAAAAACATATTACAAGGAAGCAAACAATAGAAAACAACATTGACACGGAAGCAAAAGCCGCCGTATTATAGTAGATCCTTCAGGTTCTCCGAAATAGCATGCTCATTGATTCACCCAAACTCATATCTTTCATTCCCAATTCCAGCACCTATACTTTAGTGGCCATTACTACCTTTTCCCAGCATAAATCTGCCTCATCAAACTCAATTTTGTTTCGGGTTCTTCATATATTATAGACAACAAACATCATTGTAGCTCTCCATAGATTTTCGGCTATGTGTTTGGGAAGGAGATTGCCCCATGTTTCACAATGTTGGCTACTTCTGTGTTTAATTTACCGATAAATACCCACCATTTCATGATCATCTTCCAAAACTTACGTGTCTCCATGCATATACCCGACGAACAAGTGATCAGCAGACTCTACTGCCTTATTACAGAACACATCACGTTGGCAAGTGTGCCAAATTGTTGATGAATAGTCTATCCCTAGTAGCTGATCTGTTATGCAGGAGGAGCCAAACAAATAATTCGATGCGAGGTGGCACATATTTTTTCCAGAAAGTCTTGTGCCACGATATCTGGTTTTCTGGGCTACCATTCATCACCTCATTATAGATTTCACCAGTTCAAAACTTCCCATCCTTACCTGCAATCCATATCAATCTATCCTCCTCTATCTCAATTATCCTAGCGCCATTTAATAGATTCACCATCCCGCCCACGACATTGCTTTCATATACAAACAACTCCCTTCTCCACCTGAAGTTCCACTCCCATCTTTCTCAATTCCTTTATTCCAAACTCGCTAATAACCACTGTTTTAGATTCACTGATCAAGAATAGCCTTGGGAACTTGTTCTTGAGCGTGAACTCCCCAGCCCAGGGGTCGAGCCAAAATCTAACTTTGTCCCCGTTCCTCACAATCCACCTTAGATTGTTCACTAGGGTTGACTCAGCAAAGTTTCAGGAGCTAATGGATACTATCGATTTCCATACCCATGTCTTGTTTGAATTTCTCCACACCGAGTCATACAAAGCGAGACTGATATCTTGAATGTATACTGACGTGACCACTTTCTTCCAAAGTTTTTTCCCAGCTTTGTGGCATTGCCACCACCATTCAAACATTAGCACTACATTTTAGTCTCAACATCATATATACTCAGTCCACATACAACCTTTGGCCTAGTGAGTTTGCTCCACTACATCAGGGCCAATCCTCTACCCGCGTCATGAGACCATAAGAACTTTCTTTGGATAACATCTATTTTATTCACCAATCCTTTCGGTATTCGAAACAGGCTTGTGAGCCTCAATTTTTAAACCCTATCCTATGTTGATTAGATTGATTAGGATCTAGTCGGCTTTTAGGTCCACTTATTACCTAAGATTAATAACTATGTCATATAACATTAATTATTAAAACCTAAGCTAGCTCACTAGAACCTATTATGAGTTGCCACCTAATTTTTACCTAGATCAAATCAGGAAAGGAGAGTCCGGGTTCGGGGACTTGATATTCAACTTAATTAGGGTTCAATTACTTTCATTACCCCTAGAAGTCGTTTTTTCCTCTACTTAGTTTAATTACGGCTTATTACGAGTCGTTTTTAACCTAAGTGCGAACTTCAGTTTTTTTAACCTTTTTGACAGAAAATAAAAGTGGAAATTAAAATACCTAAACTAGGGTTTCGGAGGCAGAATTAGGTCAAATTTTGTTTCCGTCCGTGACTGCGGACCTAATGTCCATACCCACGGACCCTAGTTAACCTATGTGGAAATAAAGTCGAATTAAAAGAAAACGAAAATTTGAAAAGTCCGGGGCCACGGACAGGATGTTCGTGGGCCCGAACATTGTTGGAAAACCTAAGTTTTTTTAAAAATTAAATCCCGCCGCCGTCCGTGGGTGTTCGTGGCCACGGACAACCCTCCGAGGTCACGGACCACCCACGGACAGAAGTTTTCTGGTGGTTCCCGAAGGTGTTTTTGGCTAAACAATTATGGTGTGTAGCCTGAAAGATTTCCAATATGTTAGTAATCAGAGATTCTTGATTTGAAGTCGAATTAAATACGAAACTTAATGCACAAGTTAGTTAACAAAAGCAAAGAAAAACGACAATTCAGAAACAGAAAAATTGTTTCGAACCCAACTTTTAATATAAGGTTAGATTAACCGTGGGGAGTTAGAAAATCTGGGTTCCAACCTGTTTTACCTTCAGATTTGAGGTGTTTCTTCACATTGGGTGTCTTTCGGTGCTCCACCGGAGTCGTTCCATTTGGGTTCGAGACCAGCCTCTGACTATTGGTTATTGGTGATGTTTCTTCACGTTTTGGTGGTTTTGAAGGTTTGATGATGGATGATGTTGTGGGAGTTGAAAAAGGTGTTTTGGTGTTGATTTTGTGAGATTTCAATGAAATTTCGGGGCTTGGATGTGTAAAAACGTGGGGAGGTTGTGATGGCTAAGTTTCTTGAGGTGTTAGGGTTCTTTCAGTTCTGATTTGATCAAGGGATAAGGCTTTTTATATAGGCTTCCTTAAAGATAGATAAATCCGTAAAAACCAGATTTACTGACGTTTTAGCTCAAGGGCTTCCAAAAGGAATCTGACTATGAAATTTTAAACATGGTAAAGGATAGAATTTCTGATTTTTCTAAAGTAGAATCGAATTTTTTTGGATATTGTAATATTTTTAAATTCAATTTCTCGTCAGATTCAATCAGAAATTGCTAGAAATTATTGGAAATTTGAAAAATCAAAATTCTAACGCCATTATGCCGAAATGTCATCCTCTATCATGGTTAAAATTTTAAAGCATTATGAATTGATTTGACCCTTCTTTGGAGGAGAGAGAAAGCTTATAGGGGGCTTAGGAGCCTAGAAAAATCATGAAAATGCCCCTGGAGATGACTAAGCTGTCCCTAGTACTCTGAAATATGCCGATCGAACTGGGAACCCTCTCTACTTGACCAAACTATCCTATTAGTAGAGACTCTCTTCCGGGGGAAAGTTTTGGTATAACAAGGTTCATATAATAAATCGGAATGCTGTTAAGAACGAATTTGATCACACAAGCCTACCGGCCTTAGAGAGGGACGATGCTTTCCAGCAACTTAGGCCTTCTATCTTGTTGATTACCGTTTCCATGTTGCCAACCTGCGAGGATTAGCACAAGGGGAAGGCCCAAGTAAGTGTTTGGTATTCACCCATTTTGACAGCCAAGATGCTACTAACACACCCCTTCTCTTCATCATCTAGGTTCACCCTAAAAGCCACCGATTTCCCCCGATTTGTCTCAAGACCGCACATGTTCACAAAGAGTGTGACTATCCATTTAACAACCATCAGCTCCCATTCGTTGAGCTAAAGATGATGGTGTCATTGGTACTGAAGGTGTGACACTTTTATTTCCTCCGGTCCACCACCACTCCCCTACGATCCCCGGCTTGAATGGAACTATCTAGCATCTAATTTAAGGCTTCAACAAACGAGGATGAACAATAAAGGTGATAGTGGGCTCTCTGTCGGAGTCCCCACTTTGGCCTAAACGTCGGTGGGGATCCGTTTACAAGTACAACAATCTTGGGGGTAGAAATAACATATTGATCCATTTCCCCCACATCTTAGAAAACTGATACATCTCGAGCATTCGCAAGAAACAAACCTTCAATTGATACATATATGCTTTGTGAAAGTCTATCTTAAATAACCCTTTTCAATTTTTGATCTTTAGCCAATTTATGACTTCGATCGCTATCAACAGCCCCTCCAAAATGGCCTTCCATGGCTGAGGCAGTTTGCGTTTCGCCTACCAGAAGGGTAACAACTCGGCTCAGTATTTGGGCTATGATTCTTATATCAATTTTTATATACACCCAATGACACTTATGGGGTGATAATCTTTCAGCCTTGTAGCATCTAGGACTTTGGGAATCAGTATCACCCAAGTAGTATTTATTGTCATTGGCAAGCACTGGTCTCTGAAAAAACTGGTTACTTCTTTCACAAAGTCCTCACCAACCACATGCTAGCATATTGTCAATAGGTTGAAATTGAAACCATCATATCCTAGAGCCTACAACCATTATTCCTCTATACAACTTCCATCATCTATTCTCTATTGGGGATTCATATCATCATTTCCTGATCTGCTCAAGAGAGGATTGGTCTACCATCACAGACAGGGCGCGCACCAAAGGCATGGTTTTCCTTATACAACTTGAGGAAATATCTTCTAAATTCATTAAGGATGGCCACTAGATTATAAGATAACCTTTCATCAATCAGCAAGGTCGTAATCTGTTTTGTCTTCCCATTTACAGTTACTCTTTGATGAAAGTATATGGTTTTCATGTCACGTTCTTTGAGGAACTTCTTCCTCGACATCTGGTGCTAGTACTGCTCTTCCAAGTGCATGGTATTCCACATCTCGGTTTCAAACGGGCTCTTTCTGCCATCCAACTTAGATCAACCCCAAGTCTCTAATCAATTTCCATTCTTCTCCATTTCCGTAGTTTGTTTTTCCAACAGTTCCCAAATCATTCCAAAGTTTCCTTGTTCCACGTCCTCGAGACTTTTTCACTTTTTGGAGCTTAACATGTGCTGGACCATCGGGGAGGTTTCACCACTGTTGTTGGAAAAATGGGCCAAAATTTTTAAACGCCCGGCTTCTAAAGGGCCTTGCTCCCAATCCTGCTTTTGTAATTCAAGCCACAGGAATCTTTGGTCCGTAATCGCCAAGGTCGTCCTCTCAACACCATACTCAGAAATTGTGTAACCCAACCCGCCTCACAGAATGCGCGGTCAATTCTGCTAAATGCACCTCGACTAGTCCATGTATATCTGTAGCCAAAGAGATTTATTTTACCAGCTCCATCTCTTGGATCCAACTATCAAATTTCCTCATGGAAGGCGTACGTCATGAATCCTCTCCCCCTCTTCTTTCGCAGTCAATCCTTACTCCATTGAAGTCCCCAACTATCATAGTAGGGAGCTGATATGTCTCACAAAAGTGTACTAATTCATGGTATACTCAACATCTTCCTACCCGATCAGTTGGCCTATAGACAAAAATAATAGTGCCTTCAAATTGTTGTGGTTGTATTTTGACTTTGACCACCACCTATCTGCCACTTTTACTTATCTAGACTACTTCAACTTCATTCTGAGACCAAGCATTTATTAATCCCTCAGACTAGCCTATAACAAACGTTTATATTCATTCAGTTCTACGGCTAACCCCCATAGGTTACGTTTCTTATTGCAAGGTTTTATATGGTTGGTCTCCATGAGGCCTACCATGACTGCTTTTATCCTTCGGATTTCTTTTCTGACTATGGACCATTTCTCCACTCTTTTTGTGCCTTGCACGTTGTAGAAGGGAATAGTTATTCCCATTTTTCTTGAGTTGATTCCTGGACCCACTTTTCCTTAAAATCCTGTCAATATTCATTAAAGATTTCCTTAGGTATGAGGAGTGGATGCGCATCCCTGTCTGTATCTAAAACACTCTCGTGCTTCTGCAAAAATCTTGAGGTGGACCCAAAACTGTGGACAATTGTTTCTTTGTTTCTTGTGGTGTTCTAGGGAGCGAACCACCTATAGATTAATTGCTCGAGGAGATTTTCCTTGATTGGGGTGGGCCGCCCTTGGTTTGGGTTGACTGCTAACCCACCACTTGATATTATAGGGTCGCCCTCATCCTGAGTTGGCTTGTTATCACACGCCGGTGGGCTTGTGGCACTTTCTCTTCCAGGCTAACATTAATTGGCGACGATGTCTATTTCTGTTCCCCAGATATCTCGCATTGGTTGGACTCACTAGGACACCCAACAAGAAAACTAATAACTTTTAATGCCATCAGTAATCAATTTTCATTCGGTATTTAACAACTAATCATTTGTTGTGCTTCCCACTATGCATGTATACCCAAGGACTTTTGAGTTTTTCATGCAGCTGCCTTCACTCACTTGCATGTTGTTGTCTATAACTACTGTTATGCCCTTTTCAACAGTAATTGTGACAATCATTCTCGAAGAGTCACCATTCCCGGGGCAGGGCTTTTGGGATTTTCACTGCTCCACGTGTCTCGTTGCATCTTTATTTGAACACCCAAACCCTATTATCCTAATCTCTTCAGTCCATACTTCAACAACACCAACTCTTCCAATTTTGTTATCGAATAGGACCTCAAACTCTTCATTGATTATATTAACCATCATTGTTTCAATCATCGCACTCACCTCCAGGTTCCTCGGTACTTTGGACATATCCGTCTCTATCTCCATAACCATGCCAATTGTGCTAGTATGCTCCTTATAGAGATCTCACTCCATGCTTGAGGCGCCACGCCTATGACCACTACATTCACCATCCATTTCACCTGGTCACATTCTTCCTTCCATGGTTCTATCTTCCAATCTTGGCTCCATTTTGGCGTTGGAGGAATGTTCGCTTTTTCTCTTCATCATTGAAGATTTCTATGAATTCATATGATGATTGTGTAATATGATTTACTCGATCCTCTCATCCCCTTGATAATGCTTCTCTTACTTGGTCACTAGTTGTTCTTGTCCTGGAGCAAATCGTAACTCCTCTGTCGAGTTTTGGTAGCAATACGACTGAAAGGGTGAGTTTGACAAGCCCCTGTCCCCCAGGTACCTGTGGTGTTGTTGGTGCAACATCTGATACCCCTTTGCGCCATTAGGACCTTGTGAGTGCGCCCATTGGGTTTGGTTTGTTAACGTAGTCGGTGGTGGTGGGGGGGGTTGGGATCCACCTTCTACCTTGTTTCCTCTTTCTCAATGCCTTTCCATATGTACCAAGATTCTTTCCTCATCTTACCATATTCCATTACCTTCTATGATTGCTTTCTTCGCCTGTTGTTTGCACTGGTATTCTACAAAGAAATCCCTCGAGTTTGTGGCAATGCGTTTCTTGAGCGGTATACACACATTGACAGTTTTCCCGAAAGGGTGGAAAGCTTTCCATAAGGAGCCCAATCTTGTCTCATCATGAAGGTTATCGACGAAAACGGTGTTTGCTTCCATCTTAGGGTTGCGGGAAAGTTTTGAAATGGTTACTTGCGAGAACATAGGAAACTGTAGAAGGAGATAGGTCAGGGATGGCTTTTTGTAGAGGATGTAGTTGGTTTAGCGGGGAGATTGAGTGGTAAGGAAGACGGGGATAATGGTGGGGAGTAGTAGGTGTTTGTCTGAAGAGATTTGGCTTTGTGAGGCGGTTATGCGGTGGCAGGTAAAACAGATGCATGGATAGGGTTGTGAGGGTTTCAGGGGTTGGGCGATGGGTAGGAGAGCGGAGAGAGGATTCCATAATAACTACTATAATATCTTGTAGCTCTTTCAATTGTATCATATTTTTGTAATATTGTATTGATGTGATTCAAGATTATCAAAATATAATTCATCAGATTAGTGGTGAAAACTTTGTCCTCTATGGAATTAAATCCCAAGTTATTACTAAGTCAAAAAGCTTGATGGGGAAAATGTTGGATCATTAATCAACTTGACGTGAACGTACAATGCCTTCTTACATGGTGATCTAGATGAAGAAGTCTTTATGGGAGTTCCAGACGGACTCGAAGTTGATAGGGAAAACAAAGCTTGCTTACTAAAGAAATCTTTATATGGTCTCAAACAGGCTTCCAGACAGTGGTTCTCTAAATTGACAAGTTTTCTAAGAACACTTAATTTTTCTCAGTCGAAAAATGATTATTCTCTATTCTTCAATGATACCAAAGGTGGGATGATATTCATTGCTATTTATGTGGACGACATTTTTGTAGTAGGATCTCAGCTAGAGGAAATTGATAACATCAAAAATGCACTTGACTTGAATTTCATAATCAAGGATTTAGGAGCCTTGCATTATTTTTAGGGATAGAATTTATCCAATCAAAAGGTGGATATATACTATCTCAACGAAAATTTTGCATGGATCTTATAGTGGAGTACTATAATTGTCAACAAAAAAAGAGCTACACAAGGACCCATGATTGTAAGGAAACACTTATTATCTGATGATGGTGTTCCTTGCGTGATCCTATTACCTATAGGGATAAGCTAAACTACTTGTCCAACACAAGACCAGATATCAGCTTCACTGTTCAAAATCTGAGTCAATTGATGCAAAATCCCACTGATCTCCACATGGAAGCAGCCTTGCATGCACTTTGTTACGTCAAAGGCACTGTCAACTATGGAATCATTCTCACCGCTGGAGGATATTCAAGTTAGATCTCATGGGGTACTGTGACTCTGATTGGGCAGCTCGTCCAAACACAAGGAAGTCAGTCTTAGGATATTATATATTTTTAGGAAACATTCCTATATCATATGAAGAAACGAAGAAACAAGGCTCCATATCACTTTCTAGTGCAGAAGCAGAATATCACTCTCTTCGACGTGTCATAGCAGTTTTGACTTAGTTAGCTCGTATTTTGTGTGAACTTGGTGTAGACGACGTTACACCAATACTAGTTAAATGTGACAATCAGTCAGCAATTCATATAGCATGAAATCCGGTGTTTCACGAAAGAACGAAACACATTGAAGTTGACTATCACTTTGTACATGAGAAGATCCAACAAGGTCTCGTTGACATAGTTTACACACATACCACTACGCAACTAGCGGACATAATACCAAAGTTCTTCCAAGAGTAAGATATAAAGAACATATACAACACATGGGCATGAGTGAAAAGTGACAAGACAAGCCTTGGTAATCTAGCTTACCTATGGCTCGCGGGGTATTGAGATATTGAGCCCACCAACCACATCGGCCCAATATGATTGAAGAAGCCCATACGTAATCTGATTTAGAATTGTAACTATTTTATATTTGCTAATCTTATTTTATCTTTTATAGTAGAATATCTTATCTTTAGATTAGTATATAAACATACAAGATTACAATAGAATATCAATACAGAATGTAATCTCTCTTTCTGATTACTCTACAATTGAATACAATTCCCTCTCAATATCTCGTTTCCTCCAAACTCTATCAAGGGACAACTTGCAATTCTGTAATGTTATTGACTTGGCCTGGTATTGAAAAGCAAATCGAGGAAATAGATATTGACGCAACGAGAAACATGATATGGAGGAAAGTATTTAAAAATGAAGGAAATAATACAATTATAGATTGAGAGAATCATGATTAAAGATAAAGTTTTCAATTCCTGGTTCGCTCTCAAGAGCAACTTCATTTGCAGGGAACAAATTGCTTAGCGTATATCTTGTAGGATTATTTCATATTAAAGAAAGGTTTTGTTTGATATATTATTGGTCGATTGATACTAAGACCACGTACTTTGTTAGCTGTAATAGTTATTGCTAATATATGATTAGCTTTCGTAAGAGATCAAGTCTCATTGCATTCAGTCTTCTAAGAATTATTCAAGAATCAAGGCGTTGGTTAATAGTGGGGAAGCATGAATGTGAGTATGCATATATGTGGCGCACTACCTTAAAACCACGAATCATATATAAAAAGACTATATTTTAAAAGATATGTAATCCGATTGAACTAGTATAAAAATGAAGAGAAGCGGAATCATAATTTTGAACAGCACATTTATCATTTAGATACACTACTACTACTACTACTGCTGGCTGCTGCCATGGCTACCGCATTCTCTGTTTCTGCGGCAGTTTCTTTGGTTCTACTGATCATCAACTTTCAAGCTCTTGATGCTCTGAGATTAGGTCCTGGTGAACCTAAGCGAAGTCTTTTATTTGGGGACAGAAAGGCAAGTGGCTCTGAAAACGTAGTGTATTATTGTTTGATTGTTGTTGTTGCTCCTTATTATTAGAAAGCTTGGGGGTCGAATTAGTATCATCTGTATTGATAACTTTTACTAAATCATGTAAAAATAATTCTGGTTGAATACTCTGTTATATTATACTAGCAAGCTTACATGATTGATATATATGCAATACAGGGTTTTATTGTTTATCTGGGTCATGTTTCGCATTGTAAGGGCGGAGAATCAACATGCCCTAATCTGCTGGCAAAAGCAATTGACAGGTAAAACTCAAAATATTCGGTCAAGGTGTTTTTATTTTTGTTTAGTTCAAGTTCAACTATAGTATTTTCTTTTTTATGGTTGTAATTGTTTGTTAGTTGTTTTTTCAGAAAAATTGATATTACATACATACATAATGGATATGATCTACTTGTGTGTGTGTATATAGTTTAACAGGAATAGCAGCAGCAACAGAACGCGTCTATCAAACATACCACCACAGCTTTTGTGGATGCGCTGTCAAAATTACAGATGCAGAAGCAAACGTTTTAAGAAATATAAATGGAGTAGTGTCTGTGTTCCCTGACGAAAAGATGGAACTTCTTACAACAAGGTCATGGGAAGCTATGGGAATGGGTCCAGGAGGTGTTGAGCGAAAACACCGAAGGTGAAAGCAATACCATAGTGTGCGTATTAGATACAGGTATCATAATGGAATCTCCAAGTTTCGATGATAAAGAGATGGGTCCTATACCAGACAAATGGAAGGGAACTTGTGATCCAACTTTTAAATGCAACAACAAAGTAATAGGGGCAATTGACTTAGTGAGTGACCCAGAAAACCCACCATCACCAAGAGATACTAATGGTCATGGAACCCACACGGCATCAACGGCCGCGGGTGCAATAGTTCCGGGAGCCAGTTTCTTTGGTATTGGGAATGGAACTGCACAAGGAGGTGCTCCGTCTGCTCGTCTTGCAATGTATAGAGTTTGTTCAGATATTGGTTGCTTGTCAAGTAGTATTTTACTAGCTTTTGATGTTGCCCCGACACATGGTTGTGATATTCTATCAGTCTCTCTTGGAGGCATCAGACCCAGTAACTATTTCACGGATGCTATTGCTATTGGATCGTATCATGCGAATGAGATGGGTGTAGTTACATTGGCTGCAGCTGGGAACTCTGGTCCTGGTGCTGGAACTGCAACAAATGTTGCACCTTGGCTTATTTCTGTAGCTGCTTGTACTATGGACAGGGCGATCTTCACAGAGTATGAACTCGGTAACGGCAGGAGATTCAAGGTTAGGCATTTATATATAACCTAGCTAGCTAGCTAGCTAGCTAGCTAGATGGCTGCTAATTAAGTAGTTATGATAATCTATTTTCTGATACATAAATATATATATATTGTAGGGTGTCTCTATCAATTCTGAATCACTCGGACCAAGACCCTTGATTTATGGAGGAGATGCCAAAGATGAATCTTCTACACTAGATTCCAGTGAATGCGCAGTAGGGTCGCTGAATACAGAACTTGTGGACGGAAAGATTGTAGTATGTGAAGGTGCAAGCACCATGGGAGCATACAGGGCGGGTGCAGATGGTGCTTTAATGATTTCCAACACCTTGCTGGGTGTTGAAAGGGTTACACCATTCCCAGCATCTCAAAGTGATACCTTCAGTGGAAAGCGAGTTGTGGATTATGCAACTAACGACTCAATTACGTATGTAATTAATTAAAATACCTATACTATACACCTTATTTTATAGCATACTATATATAGCATTGAAATAATAAGATTTTGCATATGCAGAGAGAAAACAGCAACCATTTTCAAGAGTATTAGTGAAATCCTACCGACCTGGAACCCAGCTGTAGCTTCATTCTCTTCTAGAGGACCTAATTTGATTTCAGGTGGCATTTTGAAGCCTGATCTTTGTGCCCCTGGAGTAGCCGTCCTGGCAGCATGGCCTGACGATATATCCCCAACAACCCTGGATACCGACCCTCGACGTGTTCAGTACACTTTCCATTCCGGGACTTCAATGGCTACTCCTCATGTCGCAGGTGCAGCTGCCTATCTAAAATCATTCCACCCAGAATGGACTCCTTCTATTATTCTTCTGCTCTTACAACCACTGGTACGTTTTCTATCTTTAATTTACATGACACTATCGAATTCGATCATTATAAGTATATATTTATTTAATAACAATACAAACTCATGACAAAATTTATATGACCGATTAGCTACCAAGATGGACGATCCGGACATTCCTAGTGGCGTATTTGGACACGGTGCTGGACACATTAATCCCACCAAAGCAAAAGACCCAGGTCTAGTTTACGACACTAGTAGTACTGACTACCTCGTCGACTTACTATGTCAACAAGGAATACCTGAACTCATCTTACAGTTAGTTAGCGGTGATCCAACCTTCAAGTGTGCTGATGTAAACACTGATCTTAACTACCCAACTATCACTTTCAAATCCGACTCAAGGGGTTTCAACAAGACTACAATCAGGACACTCACAAGCGTCTCGTCTCAACCTTCAACATACAAGGCTACTGTGACTACCGCGTTTGAGAGACTATATCTGTTAAAATTGAGCCTGATGTTTTGACGTTTGATTCGGAAGGGGATGAGCAGTCTTTCGAAGTAACAGTTAATGGGTTAATACAGAATGAGGAAGGAATCGTGTATGCATTCTTGGAATGGAGTGATGGAATCCATCAAGTCAGGAGTCCTATTGTGGTGTATACCAACGCATGATCATATCCTTAATTTATTATTTATATCACTCTTCTCTACAAACACAAATTAATCAACTGTACCACTAATTAAGCTAACTAATTTATCTTTCTTGTTCTTTCTTTTAATAATTATATGATCTTGCTCGACGGTCATGTACGTAGGTGCCCATTTGTTTAATTTTGTGTTGTAACATCCATATATATATTTGCATTAATTCTATACTGAAAGATTCAGTTTTTCTTTTCCTTCTCTCAATTGTGCTTGTGCTTCGAGGAGGCAAGACGCTCTATTGCCTACTTTTAATCGATCTTCTTGTCCTCCTTGGAGTCCCAACTACTCAATTAAACACTGAATGAATGGTGGCGGCTGAAATCCCAAAAGTGGATATCATATTAGAATGATCTCGACTGTACAGAACCTAGGAGCTCCGTATATGTTTTTTTTTCTCAAGGGACTACAGACGTAGTGTTATAACCTAGGAGCTCTGTATATATACTACCGTGAGTTACAATGTAAAACACTGTGTTCTAATAAGCTGTACAGGATAATATTAAGATGGGCTTAAGCTATGGATTTGGCCTGGTGCTACTGGGTCCAGCTCTCCAAAGTAGGACGGCACCCGCACGGCACTCACCTTCTTAACCCAATTCGGCTCTATTATAGGCACGGGTGGTGATACGATTATATATATAATATGTGTTTTCTTTTTAGGTT
The DNA here is from genome assembly GCA_023374045.1 of Limonium bicolor. Classification (NCBI taxonomy): domain Eukaryota; kingdom Viridiplantae; phylum Streptophyta; class Magnoliopsida; order Caryophyllales; family Plumbaginaceae; genus Limonium; species Limonium bicolor. Next base: position 257,578,248 of record CM041776.1, on the reverse strand, counting down.
AGTTTATATTATCATCGGTTATGTTATTAGTTGTTTCAGTCACGCGCTGTGAGGGTGGTTGGGTGGAAGCGCTTATCTGTTGTTAAGGATAGGTCTTTATAACTCTCGATGTAATGTTTGTTTCTATTATTCTGAAATACAAGAAGTACTGAGGTTTCCTTTCTCCCGTTTCTCGTTTCCCTTGCCTGCGATCTTGCAGAGCTTGGTGTGTTTGTCACATTCAAGATACTGGATTGGCTTGAGTGATTGTGGGTGGATTTCTTTCATGGTATCAGAGCGCCGTTCCGACGCCTCTCCTTGAGCTCCGCTGCGCGCACACACCAAGTCGGGAACGTCTTCTTCTTCGGGTAGACCAGTCAAATCCAGATGTCTGAGACTCCAGATCCTTCCAAGGATAAGAGCCCCTCCACCACCGGAAACGAAGGAAATGCCGCGACGGATAATAGCGACCCGCTCCATCTCGCCACCACTGAAAGTCCAGGGGCGATTCTCGCGAGCAAATTCAACGGAATTGGTTTCCAGTGCTGGAGAATGCAAATGGAAATTGCACTCGGAGCGAAAAATAAACTGGGGTTTGTAAATGGAAAAATCAAGAAACCTACTGATTCTGTGCAGAAGTCTGAAGCCTGGACGCGTTGTGACTCGATGGTTCGCGCTTGGTTGTTAATGGCCCTGGAGAAGAACATTGCTGAGAGCGTGTTGTTTGCTCCATCGGCTGAGGAGATCTGGAAGGAGCTAACCAAGAGGTACGGACAATCCGACGCCACCAAGATCTACTCTCTGGAACAGAAGCTTGCCACCACCATTCAAGGAAATGATTCCGTTTGCCACTACTTCACCGCACTGAAGAAGGTTTGGGATGAAATTGACGCCACAAGCATCGTTCCATCTTGCACCTGTCAGAAATGTACCTGCGAAGCTTCAGAGAAATTTAGGGTTTTCATTAAGGAAAGGAGGGTCAAAAAATTCCTCATGGGGCTGAATGAGAAGTTCGGGTCGATTCGAGGCAACATTTTGATGCTTAAACCCCTACCAGACATGGACGAGATCTTTGCTCACCTTATTCAAGAAGAGCGACAGAAACTCCTCACTCTGAGTAGCCCCATTTCGCCCGATTCGAACTCCCTCTCTTTCGCTGTCGACCAGTCAAAGAAAATACAACCCAGATTCCAAAACAACAACAACAGAAGATCTGCTTTGCAATGCACATATTGCCATAAAAGCTGGTCACACCGAAGATCGGTGTTACCAAAAGAACGGATTTCCTCCTGGGTGGAGAAACCCTAGAAGCAAGAAAAGCAGTGTGAACCTAGTCAACGATCTGGAGGAAAAGGGTGGTGGCGAACCAAATACAAATAAAGATCCTTTCGGTGGGATTTTATCCGCGGAACAAATCGCCAGGGTGTATGAGTACATAAACAAATCTGCACCCAACAAGAAGGAATCCTCACCTGAGAGTTCATCCAACTGTAATTTCGTCGGTAAATTTTCGCAAACCCTATCTTGTTTGAGTCATAAGCACAGTTATGCCTCTAATTCTGATAAAGATGATATTCTTGGAAATGACGAATGGATTTTGGATTCAGGGGCTTCAGACCACATGTGTGGTAATTTAGAGTTATTCCTTGATTATTCTACTCTTAATTATCCTCATACGGGAATGCCTGACGGCCACCCCCAACTCGTTAAGATAACAGGAACTGTTAAACTCAATAGACTTGTCTTGTTGAAAGATGTCCTTTTTGTACCGTCCTTCAAGTTTAATTTGATTTCTATTAGTAAATTGAGTGAACAGATGAAGGGAAGGTTTGTTTTTGATTGTAAATCATGTTTTTACCAGGACTGTGAAGGAGGTAAAGCCCTACAAATTGGGAGTTTCTACAGAGGGCTGTACAGATGGGTTGATGGCTGTTCTAGACAGAAAGATTTTTCCCTAGGCTGTAGTAATAATGTTGTCAGTCTAGGCTTTGATTGCAATGATGAATTGAGTTTGTGGCATCATAGGTTGGGCCATATGCCCAAGAACAAACTTTTAACTCTGGATCTGTTGAAATCCTCTTCCAAGGACAAGCAATTTGTTTGTGAGTCATGTGCTAGATCTAAAAGCCATAGAATTCCTTTTGCCATTAGCAACAGTAGAAGTAATGAGATTTTTGAATTGGTGCACATTGACCTGTGGGGACCTTACAAGGTTAAAACTCACAATAGCAACTCATATTTTCTTACCTTTGTTGATGATAAAAGTAGAGCCACATGGGTTCATCTTTGTGCTTTTAAATCTGATTGTTTGAACATTATTGCTGGTTTCTTGGAAATGGCTAAAACTCAGTTTAACAGAAAGGTCAAGGTTATTAGAACCGACAATGCCTACGAGCTGGGAAGCTCAAAGGCTGGTATAGAATTGTTTAGGCATCATGGTATTATTCATCAAACATCCTGTCCCCACACTCCACAACAAAATGGAGTTGTGGAGCGGAAACATAGGCACATTCTTGAGACAGCAAGAGCACTTATGTTTCATTCAAATTTGCCTTTAAAATTTTGGGGAGAAAGTATACAAGTTGCAGTTTTCTCATCAATAGAATGCCTCTGTCAAGCATTGAAAACAAAACTCCTTTGAGATCATTTATGGTTACAAGCCCAATTATCTTGATTTGAAGTGTTTTGGTTGTCTCTGTTTTGCAAACATTAACAAAAATCAGTATGACAAGTTTGCATCCAAATCTGTCAAAGGCATTTTTCTTGGCTATTCACAGCAGAAAAAGGGATATAAACTTCTTGATATAGATAACAATACTATTATCTATAGTAGAGATGCAGTTTTTCCATGAGAATTTATATCCTTTTAGAAACTCAAACCTGAATGAACAGATGGGCAAGAATCTGGTTACACAGACAGATGCTACTGATATCTTTGTCGAGTTTGATAATTCTCAGGATGAAACAACAGAATACCATGTTCTCGAGAATACCTCTGTGACAGAGACAGTGCAGCAGCCAGACCAGAATGAAAATCAAAATCAGGAGCCTGCTCCAGAAATAAGGACAGAAGAGGCACCAGACGAAAGTGATGAAACAGATGGGCCACAAGGAAATGCAGAGACACCCACCGAAGTTGGAGTCAGAAGATCACAAAGACAAAGGCATGCTCCTGAGTACCTGAGGGACTTTGTTGTTGGCCAGACCTCTGCAGTCAAACCAGCTAAGTCTTCTTATTCCCAGTTCTCTGATGCATTTTCACACATTATCTTAGATAGAATTTCCAAAACTAGTTGTGTGACTCTTCAACCAAGTAACATCCATGGTAATGATGATCTTGTTATTGATCTAGATGATAGTGATACTATTGCCAGCTCTCATCTTTTAAGAGAAACTTTGGTTGTCTCCTCTGATAAGGTCCCTCAGCATGTTTGTTGTTCTACTGCTGTAACCAGAGAGGTAGAACCCATTTATTTTTCTGATGCTATTAAGGATACTAGATGGCAGTTTGCAATGAATGAAGAGTTTAAAGCATTGGAGAGGAATAGAACTTGGGATATAGTAGATTTGCCACCAGGAAAGAAACCTATAAAATGTAAGTGGGGGTATATAGATTTAAATATAAGGCTGATGGTAAACTGGAGAGATGTAAAGCTAGGCTGGTTGCAAAGGGGTACACACAGAAATATGGGATTGATTACTCAGAAACTTTTTCTCCAGTAGTAAAGTTCACAACCATTAAGGCCCTTGTCATTTTAGCTTCAAAGATGGGTTGGCACATAGGTCAATTAGATGTCAATAACGCGTTTCTTCATGGGGATTTAAGTGAAGAGGTGTATATGGAGGTTCCTGAGGGTCATGATCTAGAGGGCTCGGGCAAGTTTGTAAATTAAGAAAATCTTTATATGGGCTGAAACAAGCCTCTAGACAGTGGCATCAAAAGCTGAGTGATTTTCTTAAGGAATTAGGTTTTGTGCAATCCATGAATGACTATTCCCTTTTTATCAGAACCACAAATAATAAAACTTGTTTTCTGATTGTTTATGTGGATGATATATTGATCACAGGTAATGATTTTGATCTGATTCAATCTATTAAAGCTGAACTAGATCAAAGGTTTAGGATCAAAGACTTGGGAAAGTTGAACCTTTTTCTTGGGATGCAATTCGTGTATGCTTCTGATGGTATTATTCTTTTGCAAAGAAATTATGCTCAGAGTTTGGTGTCAGATTTTGGTTGTTCAGATTGTAAAACTGCTGTGAGTCCTCTTGATATCTCTGTTAAATTGAGAAGGAATGATGGTAAACCTCTAGAAAATCCCACTTTGTACAGACAGTTGGTTGGGAGACTTACCTTTTTGTCTCATAGTAGACCTGATCTATGTTTTGCCATACAAGTCCTCAGTCAGTTCTTGGAACATCCGACTGATGTGCATTTTCAGGCGGCTCTTCACACACTTAGATATGTTAAAGGAACTTTAGGATATGGGCTTTTCTTTAACAACAGAAAAGAATTTCATTTGGTAGCCTTTTGCGATGCTGATTGGGCAAGCTGTCCAAATACTAGAAAATCTATTAGTGGCTATTTTATATGTTTTGGCGGTTGTCCATTATCCTGGAAGTCTAAAAAGCAGTCTAACGTTGCCTTATCTTCTGCAGAGTCGGAGTACAGAGCCATGAGGCATGTTACTTCAGAGCTTAGCTGGTTGACGCGGTTGCTTGGGGAGCTTGGAGTTGCCAACCTTGAGCCAGTGCCAGTCAAGTCAGATAGTCAATCAGCCATACATATAGCACGCAATCCTGTGCTACACGAAAGGACGAAGCACATTGAGCTGGATATCCATTTTGTGAGGCAGAAGTTGCAGGAAGGGCTTATTTCAGTGGAGTTTGTTTCGTCTAAGAATCAGCTAGCAGATGTCTTGACTAAAACTCTGCCTGGACGGCAGTACCCTCCTCTGATTATGAAGATGGGTTTGAGGAGCTGGGGTAGCTCTGTTTAGTTCCCTGTTTAGTGTGCGTTATGTTTGCAAATCATGCATGATATGCATGTTGAGGGGGGGGGGGTGATGGGGTGATAGAATATATATATAATGTGTTTTCTTTTAGTTTTAGTATATTATCATCGGTTATGTTATTAGTTGTTTCAGTCACGCGAGGGTGGTTGGTGGGGTGGAAGCGCTTATCTGTTGTTAAGGATAGGTCTTTATAACTCTCGATGTAATGTTTTGTTTCTATTATTCTGAAATACAAGAAGTACTGAGGTTTCCTTTCTCCCGTTTCTCGTTTCCCTTGCCTGCGATCTTGCAGAGCTTGGTGTGTTTGTCACATTCAAGATACTGGATTGGCTTGAGTGATTGTGGGTGGATTTCTTTTCAGTGGTGGGGGGTGGGGGATGCCTGCTCCGCCAGGGTGAACTCCCAGATGAGTCAGTACTGTTCTCACCGTCTCGACGACATTGAGAGCCATAGGTGCTCCCGCATCTACAGAAACACCTCGTCCCCTTCAAAACCTTTACTTCGACCTGCCCGACATCTATAGTGTAACACCCCTCTCCATAATCACGATATAATCTCTCACGTAGCAATAAATAAAACGTCTCGCAGCGGAAAATAAATAACAATTACAATCTCACTCGGGTGTCACTGGCCGTTACTCGCCCATGCGAGCAACGCAGCCAAACTACATCCAACTTCCAATACAAATAAACTGTTAACCGCCGTGATAACGAGAAACTCCTATACATCATACTAAGTCCATAAATCATAACATCAACCAGTGAGCGTCTACCCAAACCTGAATACACAACCTTACCATAATACAATTCACCATCTTCATTGCTATACAACATCTCCAAGTGTGGTGACAAAA
>CM041776.1:257449092-257571902 GCA_023374045.1 Limonium bicolor | reverse complement strand
GTAACACTCCAATTACCCTGTTCCTGCTCTTCAGCTCCGACAATGATCAACAACCTGTAATGGTGTAGTATCAGCGATAGACGCTGAGTATGCCGGGCCTGGACCCTAATGGTCACTTGTCATTTTAACCATCTTATTATTAGATTGGTTTCATGCTTTTTCCCTTTTACAGTTATAATCAAAACTGAAGCATAAATGTATAATATACATAATCAACCATCCAAATATCCATAAACATTTAACCATCCATCCAATCCAAACATTCATTTAATATTCCATACAACTTTTATACATCGAACGTATCGAGTAATAACAATATAATGTACAATGTACATTCGCCGTAGCGTACAGTTTTCATATTTAATTTACCTTAGCCTTGTAGGATCCATCCAACCATCAACACACAATAAAAATAACCACAAGTATGACCAATGAACAACAAAGCGAAACAACGAGAATAATAAACAAGTATTAAGTCTCGTCCATGGTATTGTTCGCCACTGTATAAGTCTCAATTGTTTTAGTTGTTCAGTTATACCTAGTGACAATGTCTCATTAAAACGACATGTCTCTAGTTACCCATATATTATGGCGGGTCACCCACGGCAGTAGCCACTCCAACGGTAGAGTCTCCGACCAACGAGCCATTCTAGCTCACGGGAAATTTTCTTGATACTTACGACCCATACGCGGACATCCTGGTATCGTTTTTGTGATCACAGCGCGCACCAAGAGCACATCCTCTTGGCTTTACTTCCATTCCATTAATTAATTAATTATGCCATCGCATCGCATTACCAAATTTTCTAACACAGCAGACTAAGGTCATTAGTCCAATCGGAGTCTGTAAACTTGGGATCCAGTGCTAGATACAAGAGCGGTGTATAGAAAGGCCCAATGCTCCGTATAAAGTCTCAGATAATATGTATATGTTATTATCATAGTGCTACAACGTTTTACTTACGTTCCTTATATTTCATATAAGATAGCGCCCATAGCCGCTAGTTAGTTCGTTTCATATATAGTTAGGTTCATATATACAAACCAATACTGTTAACTCAACAACAGTAAATAATAAGCAGCTATAAATATACAGTTCATGCGTATTAATTATCACATTCAGACAAACAATCTTATCACAGATCACACAGATGTCTGAAACCGAGGAGCCCTCAGAGACAATCAGAGACACATAACAACATACAAGTTGTATCAACCAAATCCGAGCCCAAGGAGCAAACCTTAGGACACCTCGGATCAACCTACCCCTTTACATACCGTTCACCCTGATCGTATTACGGTGGAGTATGAATCAGCAAGATCCTATGCTCCGTGTAGTCCACTAGCTTGTCAAGCGTCCTTGTCAGAAGCATAATCTAAACGGTATTAAAACTATAAGTCAGTCTCCATGACTAACTACATCCGGTATTTCCGAATAATAAGTAACCCCGACAGTTCACCCCTGTTTTCTACAGTTGTTTGTTACAGGTTTCTCTAAAACAGTCGGCTTTGTTACTTAAAACGTGTACGTCAAAACATGCAACTGTTAAGTTTAATTCCTTATATTTCTTTTAATCTTATCCACATCTAGTTTAGGTATGTAACCTATAGTTGCATGTATGCATGCATTCTTATATTATATTGCATTCTAAAATTCATAACTCATAGTTCGTAACTATATTTTTTTTTCAAATAACCACCACCACTGAATCATATGGTTTTCAACCAAAATAATATATCCGCCTTATATACATTATTCTTGTGTATGTATATTTTTTACCACGTAGGTAATTCTCATGAGTTTCATAAACTCTTATATTTTATGTTACATTTTATCATCTTTTATTAGATGATTATTCCCATTAGTTGTATTATATTATACAACTTATATTAAGATTGTTATCCTAATATTATGTAACATTTTATGTTGTACATTTACAACTCCTAAGGTTTATTCCACAAATACCTTAGTTTATAAATCCCATTTATTTATAGTTTGTCACATTCTTTTATGTGAGTACCCTTCCTTATATTAATTCCATCTAAACCATATAATTGTTATATCATTTATAACATTATAGACCTTAGTCTAAAATTCATTTTTTTTTCAACTCTTCTTAACTCGGTATAGCCCTTAACTTTATTTAAATTCCGTTTTGACCACATAACATTATGTATGTTATACCATATTCTAATATCATTTGATATGATATTTTTATTTCCCTTAACTTATAACCTATAGTTTTTATACAAAAAACTATTTATTATTGCCTCTTAGGCACCATAAGAAAATCTTATTCTTTTCTATAAACCATAGTTTCTTAATTTACAAAATCACTCCTTAAATCATACCATGTTATATATTCCATTCATATAACATTTCTAACTTATAAAAGAGTATAACCTACGGTTATTTTTTTGTAAATTCCGAACAGCCCTTGTGCTATTCTATAATTGCCATTGGCCCTATTATAACATATAGTTTACATATCATTAAAACTATATTTTATACACATAACTTATTATTCTCTTAATATCTCAATATAAAACAAATTTATAAATATAACCTATTAAACCCATATTTCGATATACACCACCATATTTCTCCAAAGTGTCATAATGACATAATAATATATATTATACATATATAGTTCATTTTAATTCCAAAATCCACCAAATAAATTCCTAAAAATTCCTAATAGCCCATGGGTGTTTAAAATACCATTTTACACCCTTTATTTTCAGTAATAACATATTTTCCACATATGTTATGAAAATATCACCTTAAGATACTTATCTTATTATAACACCTTAAATAAGTTATCTAACTTATTTATTTTGGTCAAAACCTAGCATATGGTCAAGGTTGACCACTTAATATTTCCTTGACTATTAATTTCCTTTATTCACGGTTTGTACCCATACTTTTCAAAAATTACCTTTTAACCCCAAAACTTCATAAAATCTTATAAACTTTATTTTAACTCCTTTTTACTTCTAATTTTCGGCCTTATCATTCTGAAGCCCCCAAATTTATTTAATTACACCTAATACCCCATTTATTTTCGGTAATGCATTTATACACACTTAAACTTAATTAAAAGCTTGTAAATGCATAAATAAAATGGCCTAAATACATGGCCTTATTACAAACATTTGCTCACAAAATAAATTACACATAAATGTCCCAAAAATACATATAAATTTGGCCTCACCACACACTTTTTATTTATTTACCAAACTTCCACATAATGTCTTAAATTTGACAATTATGCTTGTTTAATTAGTTATAAAATTTATTAAACCATTCTTTAAACATTTTTAGGTCAAACAAGACCTTATTTTTCTTCTTCACTCACGGCAATAATATTAGAAATAGCTTAGAACATTTTTAACTTAGCAAAGTTAATGTTTAAGTGATTTATACCTTGATTTAGCTTAGGTAAATCCTTGTTTGGATTCGCCACCTTAAGGAGAATTTCTCCAAAGCTTCTCTTACATGTTTTCAAACAGAAAACAAAGCCTAGTTAGTCTCCAAGCAAGATCTAACCATAAGAAGTAATTTAAGTCATGAAAATCATGGATTTTTTACCTTAGATCTTCAAGCTTGACATAGATCTACTTCGGCCCTATTTTTCCAGAAGAGAAAGAGTATCAAAACACTCTCAAGAACAAGGTAAAAACCGTGGGTGAATTAGCTTGGAAGATAGCTAAGTTGTACCTTGTTTAAGATGCCAAAAATGGTTTTTTGGCTTGGATCTAGCTACTCCTTGTAGATCTTGGTATACCAACTATATCTACATGAAAAGGAGAAGAAAATAAGGCTAGGGAACCAAGGTTTACAACCAAAATCTTCAAGGAAGAAGAGATATGTGCTTAGAGCACATTTTTACCTTAAATGGTCAAGACTTGAACTTTCCTCCTTAGATCTTGATATGGCCGAAAATAATTCTTCTTCTAACCTCCAAAACACTCTACATAGATGTATAGAAAAGGTTGGAGTGTAGATCAACCGAAAAAGGAAAGAAAGATGAAGAAAATGGGCATTTTTATGCCTTAGGAGCTTACCTAGAGCTTGAGCTCTCATCAATGGTGCTTGGACACTTACCTACGGTTGGAGGGGATCCAAAGAGAGCATTGGATGATGCACTCTCGGCTGAAGTGAAGAAATGAAGGAGGTAAGCTTAAATTGTCCTTAATGTCATTTTTTGCATTTTTTATGTCTTTATTGCTTTGATGACTCACCAATGACTTATTGGTGTTGAATAATTGAAGCTAATCAGTGGAGACAAGGGACAAGGCAGCCGGCCATGATAAGAGGGAGTGGGTGAATTATTTGATTCCAATTTGAATGAATAATGGACTAATATGTTACTTTAATCCATTATTGTAAGGTGAGTCACTCTCCTTGTCTTGTTCTTACTTGGAGCACCGTGTAATGAGGAGCAAATGGAGGCTCCAAATCGGCTGGCTTCATCACATGGGTAAGCAAGTGGAGACCACCTTTTTGTTTTATAAGGTAAAGTATGTTTTTTTTGTTATTTTATGTAAAAGTAAGGTGTATATTTAATTGTCACATGGGTCTTGTCTCTTGGTATGTTAAGAGACTTAATTATCTGATTTTATGTAGTCCATTTCGTGGTCAATGGTCAACATTGACCAACTTAGTCAATGTTGACCCAAACGGGCCCCACTTTAGGGTTTTATTAATATTTTAATATAAATTTGTAAAAATTCGTAAATTTCTGGAATTAAATTCCTAATATCATATATATATGATATTTTATTATATTTAAAGGTATTTATACCTTTTAGCCCATTTAAAACCAATTTAGAAGGCGATTACACAAAAACGTGCTTTAAGGAGTTTTAGTGCACATTTTGTGTCGCAAGGTGTTTCTGGGCTTGGTTTTCTTTGACAATGGTTTTGTTGTGTTCCTTACATGATATTTGATCATGGTATCCAATTTTATATCATTTAGAGGTCATTTGATTTTTAAGGTCTCTTAGAGCACATTTTTGCCCTTTTTGACCTTGAAGCATGTAAATGCTTGTTCTTTGTGTTGGAGTGTTGTCCAACCGTTATAATATGTTTAATATTATATTAATAAACTTAGGACAATTTTTAGGTCCTAAGAAGTTCATTTGGGTATTTATTTACCCTTAACAGTCAAAGGGTGCAACATCTTGTTTTGTGTTGACCGCTGTTGTTCTCAGTTGACTTTTAAGGCATGTTTAGGCCTTAATTAATGTGATTAATATTTAATCCATGTTTTATTAATTTGGGGTATTTCAGTCTACCCCCCTTAAAAAGACTTCGTCCCGAAGTCTCTTAATCAAGTAGGTAAGTATATAAATGTATAACTACCCATTATTCCCATAATGTATATCTATGTGATATATCATTTTCACACATCGTATTGCGCTTATACAGCACATAGCCATCACGTTGTGGCGTTAGTTTAATCATATATGGATATAGGTGATCCATCAGCACCATCATTTCCTATCAGTTCTACATCATACCACCGTTCCACATTCCATATCTAATGATTCATTTCGTATCTAGGCGATACCATATGTAATCATTCTATAAAGCAATATGAATACATATCACAAATAGCATAAGAAAAGTATTACACACATGGTGTACATACAACATTCAAACAAGTGTCTCGTGAGATACATACATACCAGTGCACATCACGCATCAAATAAACCAAACAACGCACGCCCCGCGTACCAAACATAACCAACAAAATCAATTCACTGCATGCCATGCATACTAAACAATTCACTGTATGCCATGCATACCAAACAAACAAACCTCGTATGCCCCGCACACCACCAATTCTTTGTATGCAATGCATACTAAACAACCAAAACTTAGTGCACACATGTGCACAACCAAGAGGCTCTACCCCCCTTAAAAAGGGTTACGCCCCGTACCCCACAAGTATACAACAGCCGCTCAACAAGGAGCGCTAGATACTTGGCTCTCAAAGAGTTCTCCAACTCGTGGATTATCCTCATATCAGAGAGACGGGTATGACTCTAGCCTTTCAGGGCTCCACAATGCATAAAGGGTGAGGCACTGATCTATTTGTGCTCTCTCCAAGTTTATTCTTATGGGCCCACTCGCTCCGTATGGGGTGCAGACCCATGAACATAGGCTCAATTGCCTATTTCCATTGATGTGTGTCCTCTCATTTGGATCACTAGCAAACATGTGTGTGTCTTCTCTCACTGATATTCAGCTTGAGGTATAATATGACGTTGGCTACTGTTAGTACTTAGTGCTCTTGCACTCGTCTTGTAATACTAAGACGTACCAGCCTATATGTCCATAAAGATGATGTTTGTCATCCATGTCTCCTGGTGGTTTGTTCCGGAGTAACACACATGTAGTTCTCTTTCTTTATTTCTTTCTTTCTTTTTTTTTACGCACTCGCGTTGATATCCATTTCATCTTTCTATATTCCCACTAGATTAATAACTGCACAAGTGCAATACAAAACACTCAGTCATACAGAGTGCAGAGGCGTAAACGCTCAGCAGCTAATATCTCATGAGTCAAACAGATAAGATGTGCGAATTATCCTGTGAGTGGTACATTCCAAATCCACTGTTCCTTAAGCAAGGTATATGTCATCATATAGCTTTATCTTTTCTCCTTGCGTAGTTACGCGTTTATATCCATATCATCTGGTAGATTTCCTCTGGATTGCAAGAATTTACTCGATCCTTATGAGGATTCTACATATTATTCGTCCATAATGGGTTTTCCTATTTTTGTTTTTTGGGTTCCTGTCCTTGAACTGTTTCCCTGTCTTCACTGTATACTGTCTACTGTTCTCTGTTGATCGTTCTTGATTTCTTTAGCCCGTTGATTTAACTGCGGCTCTTCTCGTCCATCTTCGAGGTAATCCGTCTTACTGTCCGTAGAATGGAGTTGACTACTTCTCGTGTTCCTAACACTACTTGTCTACTTGCATGGGGTACCGTAGTGATACATTACTACTTACCCGACTAACTCATAAATAAGTCTGTCAGGCCCACATGCTCCTAACGGAGTGCGGTCGTCCCATGTCTCGTTTAGTAAACTGGTAATGTCTGTCACACGGTTGTTGTGAAGTATTCTGTTGTCAATCTCCCTCTGATGGATATCCCCTTTTTTTTTTTTTCTTCTCCTTCTTCTTCTTTCTTTTTTTTTGTCTTATTTTGCTTGCTTTCCTTTTTTTGTGTATTAGTTCATGTTATCAGTTATCCTGTAATAAGTGTTATTGCCTTTGTGGCATCCGTGGTAATTTGTGCCATAGACTGGTATTATTCAACTCGGTGTAAGTAAAATCCGTGCTATATTAGCAAACTTGTTTCTCCCCTTTTTTTTGATCTCATTGAGTACAACACATTTTCCTTTTTCTCCCAGTTTTTTTTATCATATCTCATCCATAGTTCATATGTGTCCCCTCATCCATGTAATTGGATGCGTTGCAGATTGCACAATAGCTTGAGCAACTTGGCTCTTCATTTTCCAATCGTCCTCACTGACGATGGTGCATCTACAAAGGGTATGCTTGTCCATAAGGACTAAACATTTATCACTGGTAGTGATCAGCATTAAATGCGGGTATACTCTGATGGTATTTGGCTAATAAGCCATGTCTGAAAATTCCTAAATAATTGAACTGGTGTGGATTTACAATCACAGTGGTTGTATAATTTCCCAGTTGATGTGGTTGGACCAACGGTCCTTCCAAAGTTGCATAGGTTTCTAATCTTAGGGTTTGTATGAAAATGTTTGAAAAATATATTATATTTTTTTGGTATATGTATAATAAAAGACTAAAAAGTAGTAGTTGTTGCAGTTGCATTTGCAGTAGCTGTTACTGTTGTTGTTGTTGCACTTGCTCTGTCAAGTGCGCAAGGTAGGTGGAAATTTCAGTGGTTTATTGTCATAGCGCTTGCAATAGCAAGTGCGCCATGCAGGTGGAAATATTGGTTCAGCAATTTCCAGACTCATTGACTCTTCGTCATTTGAGTATTGCTACATGATAATGTAAGCTTAAACGACCTGTTCTCATATATATATAATTCGTCCAGGTTTCAAAGTTACTCGCATCAAGTTCCCAAATCTAGTCTCCAAAGTCATACACAGAAAGGCGAGTGGTCAATGACTCACTCCCACATACTTATAACATAGTTCCTTCTAACATCCAAAGTAAGCACACTACATAGTAAGTAAACAAAGTCTTCCACCAGCGGTCTCATGGAATTTAGGGTTTTCATGCCCTATCTACTCCCTTGCCTTTATAGGCTCCAGCATCAGTAGATGTCTGGCCATCCTGACCGTCTCGTGGTACTCCAGATCCTCCAGCTGAGGTCTTCTGAGTATTCTTTGGTGGCCTGTAATTACGGCTCTCTGGTTTCATCCAGCATTCAAATTCCCTATGGCCCTCTTTCTTGCAGCACGACAGACAACTTTGCGGCCTTCGCAATCGACCCCAGGATTGTCTTTCCACAACGCTTACAGTAAAAATGGCGATGGGGCTGTCTGGTGCCTAATGGTAGTAATTAAGTTTAAGTTACAATCTGATGATTTAAAGGTTAGGGTAACAATTCAATTTAAGAGGTAGGTGTTCTCACCCTTAGGAGGTGTAGATCTCAGAGGTTTAGCATCAATAGCTGGGCCGGTCGACTGAAGGACGGGCTCTTTCCCTTTCTTTCCCTGGTGACCCTGCTGCCCTTTCTTTGGGAAAATTTCCTGTTCAAGGTTTCGGGTCAGCATTCATAAGGTATTAATATGATAAATAATCTGAAATGGAATAAGTCCTTACTTTCCCTTCCTTTGGCTTTCGCCTGGAGATGCTCCTCCACCCTCAGACTCTCCCTCAGGGTTCTTCCTTTTTTTTTGGCCCCGAGAGTCTCTTCCCGAGTCTGGAGCATTAGCTCCGTCCTCGAGGCAGCCTCATAACACTCCTAGAATCTCCTTGGTAAGTTCTCACAAAGTTAATGGTAATGTAGCAAGTAAAGAATTTTATGGCTTTCATGTTAGTACCTGGATGGTAGTGTAGAGGGTAGCACCCATCGCCATCTGAATGCGAAATAATAGTCCTCCCCGGAACTTCTCGACCTTCACGTCTCTGAGTAATCCACACCGGGGATGAAGTCCAGATGACCAATGAATCGAGCGTAATACTCATCCACGGTCAGACCTCCTTGGGTCAGTGTCTCGGACTCCTGGCGCTTCTTCTGTTTGAGATGTGCTGGGTAGTACTTCCCTCTCAGCAACTCGACAAAGGCAGCCCACGAAAAGTCGGGCGTAGCCAGGTGATGGTCCTTGACCAACCTCCACCAAGTACTGGCTGCATCCTTCAGATGGAAAGCAGCAATGACGACCTTCTTGTCGTCAGGTACTTGTGAAGCTTCATAGGCCTCCTCATGTTCACAATGTAACACTCTAAAGCTACGGGGTCTGGTTCCCCTGAATATGTAGGTGGTCGGGTCTCGCCAACTGACTTCAGCCAGTTCGTTTCCCTGGGCTGTGGCGGGTGGGCTGGTGCTCCTCCTATCTGGGTACCCAGCTGTGCAAGAACGGCTACAACCGTCTCTGCAACTCCTGGAATGCCGGGGTCACCGCCTCTACCTCTTCCAATACCACGCCCTCTAGTTCTCCCAGACATCTGTAGTACATTATGTCACATAAATATTCGGTAAATTACCGTACACAACCAGTAGATATTGAATTCCTTAAAGGCTACTATGTCATGCAGTTTGCGTTACAAGACACAATATATCTTTCTAAGACGAATCGTCTCGTAACTCCCAAATGTTTCCCATAATTTCCCAAGTCCTAAGCTCACTGTCTTAACCTATTATCTTGTCATCAGAGCGGTACTCCGCTCTGATACCACTTTTGTAACACCTCTCTCCATAATCACGATATAATCTCTCACGTAGCAATAAATAAAACGTCTCGCAGCGGAAAAATAAATAACAATTACAAATCTCACTCGGGTGTCACCGGCCGTTACTCGCCCATGCAAGCAACACAGCCAAACTACATCCAACTTCCAATACAAATAAACTGCTAACCGCCGTGATATACGAGAAACTCCTATACATCATACTAAGTCCATAAATCATAACATCGACCAGTGAGCGTCTACCCAAACCTGAATACACAACCTTACCATAATACAATTCACCATCTTCATTGCTATACAACATCTCCGAGTGTGGTGACAAAAGTAACACTCCAATTACCCTGTTCCTACTCTTCAGCTCCGACAATGATCAACAACCTGTAATGGTGTAGTATCAGCGATAGACGCTGAGTATGCCGGGCCTGGACCCTAATGGTCACTTGTCATTTTAACCATCTTATATTAGATTGGTTTCATGCTTTTCCCTTTTACAGTTATAATCAAAACTGAAGCATAAATGTATAATATACATAATCAACCATCCAAATATCCACAAACATTTAACCATCCATCCAATCCAAACATTCATTTAATATTCCATACAACATTTATACATCGAACGTATCGAGTAATAACAATATAATATACAATGTACATTCGCCGTAGCGTACAGTTTTCATATTTAATTTACTTAGCCTTGTAGGCTCCATCCAACCATCAACACACAATAAAATAACCACAAGTATGACCAATGAACAACAAAGCGAAACAACGAGAATAATAAACAAGTATTAAGTCTCGTCCATGGTATTGTTCGCCACTGTATAAGTCTCAATTGTTTTAGTTGTTCAGTTATACCTAGTGACAATGTCTCGTTAAAACGACATGTCTCTAGTTACCCATATATTATGGGGTCACCCACGGCAGTAGCCACTCCAACGGTAGAGTCTCCGACCAACGAGCCATTCTAGCTCACGGGAAATTTTCTTGATACTTACGGACCCGTACGCGGACATCCTGGTATCGTTTTTGTGATCACAGCGCGCACCAAGAGCCACATCCTCTTGGCTTTACTTCCATTCCATTAATTAATTAATTATACCATCGCATCGTATTACCAAATTTTCTAACACAGAGACTAAGGTCATTAGTCCAATCCGGAGTCTGTAAACTCGGGATCCAGTGCTAGATACAAGAGCGGCGTATAGAAAGGCCAATGCTCCGTATAAAAGTCTCAGATAATATGTATATGTTATTATCATAGTGCTACAACGTTTTACTTACGTTCCTTATATTTCATATAAGATAGCACCATAGCCGCTAGTTCGTTTTATATATATAGGTTCATATATACGAACCAATACTGTTAACTCAACAACAGTAAATAATAAGCAGCTATAAATATACAGTTCATGCGTATTAATTATCACATTCAGACAAACAATCTTATCACAGATCACACAGATGTCTGAACTGAGGAAGCCCTCAGAGACAATCAGAGACACATAAC
This sequence comes from Limonium bicolor, assembly GCA_023374045.1. Lineage (NCBI taxonomy): Eukaryota > Viridiplantae > Streptophyta > Magnoliopsida > Caryophyllales > Plumbaginaceae > Limonium > Limonium bicolor. Next base: position 257,560,466 of record CM041776.1, on the reverse strand, counting down.
AACATACAAGTTGTATCAACCAAATCCGAGCCCAAGGAGCAAACCTTAGGACAACTCGAATCAAACCCCTTTACATACCGTTCACCCTGATCGTATTACGGTGGAGTATGAATCAGCAAGATCCTATGCTCCGTGTAGTCCGCTAGCTTGTCAAGCGTCCTTGTCAGAAGCATAATCTAAACGGTATTAAAACTAAGTCAGTCTCCATGACTAACTACATCCGGTATTTCTGAATAATAAGTAACCCCGACAGTTCACCCCTGTTTTCTACAGTTGTTGTTACAGGTTTCTCTAAAACAGTCGGCTTTGTTACTTAAAACGTGTACGTCAAAACATGCAATTGTTAAGTTTAATTCCTTATATTTCTTTTAATCTTATCCACATCTAGTTTAGGTACGTAACCTATAGTTGCATGTATGCATGCATTCTTATATTATATTGCATTCTAAAATTCATAACTCATAGTTCGTAACTATATTTTTTTTTCAAATAACCACCACCACCGAATCATATGGTTTTCAACCAAAATATATATATATATCCGCCTTATATACATTATTCTTGTGTATGTATATATTTTAACCACGTAGGTAATTCTCATGAGTTTCATAAACTCTTATATTTTATGTTACATTTTATCATCTTTTATTAGATGATTATTACCATTAGTTGTATTATATTATACAACTTATATTAAGATTGTTATCCTAATATTATGTAACATTTTTATGTTGTACATTTACAACTCCTAAGGTTTATTCCACAAATACCTTAGTTTATAAATCCCATTTATTTATAGTTTTGTCACATTCTTTTATGTGAGTACCCTTCCTTATATTAATTCCATCTAAACCATATAATTGTTATATCATTTATAACATTATAGACCTTAGTCTAAAATTCATTTTTTTCAACTCTTCTTAACTCGGTATAGCTCTTAACTTTATTTAAATTCCGTTTTGACCACATAACATTATGTATGTTATACCATATTCTAATATCATTTGATATGATATTTTTATTTCCCTTAACTTATAACCTATAGTTTTTTATACAAAACTATTTATTATTGCCTCTTAGGCACCATAAGAAAATCTTATTCTTTTCTATAAACCATAGTTCTTAATTTACCAAATCACTCCTTAAATCATACCATGTTATATATTCCATTCAATATAACATTTCTAACTTATAAAAGAGTATAACCTATGGTTATTTTTTTGCAATTCCGAACAGCCCTTGTGCTATTCTATAATTGCCATTTGGCCCTATTTATAACATATAGTTTACCATATCATTAAAACTAATTTTATACACATAACTTATTAAATTCTCTTAATAATTCTGAAAATCACCAAATTCCACCAAAGGGTTATAAATATCCTTATTAACCCATATACTTTCGATATTTACCATTCCACCATCTATTTTTCTCCAAAGTGTCATAATGACATAATAACTATATTATACATATATAGTTCATTTTAATTCCAAAATCCACCAAATAAATTCCTAAAAATTCCTAATAGCCCATGGGTGTTTAAAATACCATTTTACACCCTTTATTTTCGGTAATAACATATTTACCACATATGTTATGAAAATATCACCTTAAGATACTTATCTTATTATAACACCTTAAATAAGTTATCTAACTTATTTATTTTGGTCAAAACCTAGCATATGGTCAAGGTTGACCACCTTAAATTTTCCTTGACTATTAATTTCCTTTATTCACGGTTTGTACCCATACTTTTCAAAAATTACCATTTAACCCCAAAACTTCATAAAATCTTATAAACTTTATTTTAACTCCTTTTTACTTCTAATTTTCGGCCTTATCATTCTAAAGCCCCCAAATTTAATTTAATTACACCTAATACCCCATTTATTTTTGGTAGTGCATTTATACCACTTAAACTTAATTAAAAGCTTGTAAATGCATAAATAAAATGGCCTAAAATACATGGCCTTATTACAAACATTTGTTCACAAAATAAATTACACATAAATGTCCAAAAATACATATAAATTTCGGCCTCACCACACACCTTTTCTTTATTTACCAAACTTCCACATAATTAATGGTGGCCACGGGTCCGGTTCCACCGGTTCCGGTTCCGGAAAATGTGTATTCGTATTCGGAACCGGTCTGGGCGGTTCTGGTTCCGGTTCCGGTTCTGAAATCTGGATTCGCTTCGGATTCGGTCAAAAAACCGGTTCCGGCCGGTTCCGGTTTCGGTTCCGATTCTGATCGGTTCCGACCGGTTCCTGAGCGGTTCCGGAAAGATTCGATCGGCTCCAGTTACTTCGTTTTAGCTCCGATTTGAGATCCGTTTGAGCGCACACGTTGCTCTTTTCATCCACTTTACTCCTAGATAGGTTTTCTTCAAGTTTATAATCTTAAATGTGTAAGAAACAAAGACTTAGGAAATTTATTGAATTTACAAAAAATAAGGAACAAAGAGAATTTTATTATATGATTCACTACCTCATTAAAAGCTTATTAGGTAAAAACCCTTTGAGAAAACCTTAATAAGGAAAAAGAGTACAACTACTAAGAGGTTACATGATTTCAATTTGCAAGTCTAAAAAAAAAGATTACATGGAAAAAAGTAATACTAAATTACTAATACATTCTAAAATATTAGAAGATAGAAGTCCTAAGTGGTGTTATCCCCATTCATCTCATACCAACCATGATGCTGGCCTTCATATTGCAATGCGCGTGCTTGGGAGCTAACGACTATTTTCTTCAGAGGAGCGCGTGCCCGAGACCAAAACGACGTCATTTTGGCCCGATTCCAACGGTAACTTCAACCGGTTCCGGGGCGGTTCCGGTTCCACCGGTTGCGGTTCCAGTTCTGGTTCCCGGTTCCAAATCCGACGACGGTTCCAAGCGGTTCCAGCCGGTTCCGAGCGGGTTCCGGTTCCGGGCCCGGTTCGGGCCCGAATCTCAAAACATGTATTCATATTCGGAACCGGCTGAGGCGGTTCGGTTCCGGTTCCGGTTCCCACCGGTTCCCGGCCGGTTCTGGTTCCAATCGGTTCTGGTTCCAATCGGTTCCGGGTAGAACCGCCGGTTCCGGGTAGAACCGGACCCGATGGCCACCATTACACATAATGTCTTAAATTTGACAATTATGCTTGTTTAATTAGTTATAAAATTTATTAAACCATTCTTTAAACATTTTAAGGTCAAACAAGACCTTATTTTTCTTCTTCACTCACGGCAATAATATTAGAAATAGCTTAGAACATTTTAACTTAGCAAAGTTAATGTTTAAGTGATTTATACCTTGATTTAGCTTAGGTAAATCCTTGTTTGGATTCGCCACCTTAAGGAGAATTTCTCCAAAGCTTCTCTTACATGTTTTCAAACAGAAACAAAGCCTAGTTAGTCTCCAAGCAAGATCTAACCATAAGAAGTAATTTAAGTCATGAAAATCATGGATTTTTTCCTTAGATCTTCAAGCTTGACATAGATCTACTTCGGCCCTATTTTTCCAGAAGAGAAAGAGTATCAAAACACTCTCAAGAACAAGGTATAAAACCGTGGGTGAATTAGCTTGGAAGATAGCTAAGTTGTACCTTCTTTAAGATGCCAAAAATGGTGTTTTTGGCTTGGATCTAGCTACTCCTTGTAGATCTTGGTATACCAACTGTATCTACATGAAAAGGAGAAGAAAATAAGGCTAGAGAACCAAGGTTACAACCGAAATCTTCAAGGAAGAAGAGATATGTGCTTAGAGCACATTTTTACCTTAAATGGTCAAGACTTGAACTTTCCTCCTTAGATCTTGATATGGCCGAAAATAATTCTTCTTCTAACCTCTAAAACACTCTACATAGATGTATAGAAAAGGTTGGAGTGTAGATCAACCGAAAAAGGAAAGAAAGATGAAGAAGAAAATGGGCATTTTTATGCCTTAGGAGCTTACCTAGAGCTTGAGCTCTCATCAATGGTGCTTGGACACTTACCTACGGTTGGAGGGGAGCCAAAGAGAGCATTTGGATGATGCACTCTCGGCTGAAGTGAAGAAATGAAGGAGGTAAGCTTAAATTGTCCTTAATGTCATTTTTTGCATTTTTTTGTCTTTATTGCTTTGATGACTCACCAATGACTTATTGGTGTTGAATAATTGAAGCTAATCAGTGGAGACAAGGGACAAGGCAGCGGCCATGATAAGAGGGAGTGGGTGAATTATTTGATTCCAATTTGAATGAATAATGGACTAATATGTTACTTTAATCCATTATTGTAAGGTGAGTCACTCTCCTTGTCTTGTTCTTGTCATCACATGGGTAAGCAAGTGGAGACCACCTTTTGTTTTATAAGGTAAAGTATGTTTTTTTTGTATTTTATGTAAAAGTAAGGTGTATATTTAATTGTCACATGGGTCTTGTCTCTTGGTCTGTTAAGAGACTTAATTATCTGATTTTATGTAGTCCATTTCGTGGTCAATGGTCAACATTGACCAACTTAGTCAATGTTGACCCAAACGGGCCCCACTTTAGGGTTTTATTAATATGTTAATATTAAATTTGTAAAAATTCGTAATTTCTGGAATTAAATTCCTAATATCATATAATATGATATTTTATTATATTTAAAGGTATTTAAACCTTTTAGCCCATTTAAAACAAATTTAGAAGGCGATTACACAAAAACGTGCTTTAAGAAGTTTTAGTGCACATTTGTGTCGCAAGGTGTTTCTGGGCTTGGTTTTCTTTGACAATGGTTTTGTTGTGTTCCTTACATGATATTTGATCATGGTATCCAATTTTATATCATTTAGAGGTCATTTGATTTTTAAGGTCTCTTAGAGCACATTTTTACCTTTTGACCTTGAAGCATGTAAATGCTTGTTCTTTGTGTTGGAGTGTTGTCCAACCGTTATAATATGTTTAATATTATATTAATAAACTTAGGACAAATTTTTAGGTCCTAAGAAGTTCTTTGGGTTGGTATTATTTACCCTTAACAGTCAAAGGTGCAACATCTTGTTTTGTGTTAACCGCTGTTGTTCTCAGTTGACTTTTAAGGCATGTTTAGGCCTTAATTAATGTGATTAAATATTTAATCCATGTTTTATTAATTTGGGGTATTTCATATAGAGGGGTAGATTTCAAAACAGTTCATTCAACAACTTAACTATGCATTCATAGCAGATATCCTAAGCAGGTATAATATGCCACAATTAAGGCCTCTACCTAAGCACCTCACATACGATCACATGCTCAATTCCTATAATCCTAAGCTCACAGTTCCAATCCTATCTCTTATCATCATAGCGTGGATACCACTTTTGTAACATCATTTCCCATAAACCAGATTACTACATAAACTTCATATAATATATACAGTCATATGAGTAGTTACAGCTGAATTCTATGTACACCTACTTTAACCAAAAGAGATGTTACCGCTGCCATACGCCCAACGCATGTGACAAAGCATCCAGAAACCAAAAACCGACTAAAACGATGTGATGACAAAATAATATCTAACCAACCATAACCAACTCTAACTAGCACCGTGAGCAGAACCAAACTATACAAGGTAAAACACCCCAATTGTCAGCCAGAAACCCCAAAAACATTAATCTACCCGACCCGTTCTTGATTCTTGCTGCCAGTCTGCACACCATGAAAAGAAAAATATTGCTTGAGGGGTTAGTCTAGCTACTGAGTATATTATCATGTAATCTTCCTGAAGCCTCAAACTAACTCATGTAATTGCCAAGTGAGCATGTAGGTTCATTTCATGCATATCTGATTTAATAACAATCATGCTTAAACATAATGAATTAAACATAGCAAAACAAAATAGATCATATATCATAATAAGACATAACATACACAAATACAATCATCATATTCAAGTTTCACACATAAAGTTCAACACAAGTCAGTCGTTGTCAATTCTATCTGGCGGTTGTTAGCTTGAGTTAGAGATCCTCCAATTTCCCATCGCGCGTGTCCTCACATAGTTTCACCCATGTCATATATTAGGAAGTGACACTTACCCTATTATGAGGTGGGCCAATGTGGGAAGTGGCCCTTACCAAGTCAACGAGCACATCGGCCCATTTTAAAACTTACCATCTTGATTCATATCATATGAGCGGACCAGTTAGTCATCATCCACTCGGTGCACCAAAACGCGTGACCAAGAACCCCGTAGGTATTCTTGTTCTTGTACTACTCTCATTACCCCATTTTTCCCCGTTAGCCAAGTAGATTGGGTAGTCATACACGTAAAACATGGATCATTTATCCCATAGTGGTAGTGCCTTATTAAGGTCTTTCATATTTTTGAAGAGTTATCCTTAGGAAGATATGCCATAAATACCATAACCAAACTTTTCATCTCATAATATGGTAAAATTATGTTATGTTTCTTTCCAAGTTACCCACCGGCAAACATTCACTTATTGTTTATATTTTGGCAACACATTCTTCTCTATCCAGTTTAGTAGGTTAGAATCGATTGGCAAACAACACATTCTCATAACAGTCGCACAAATTATATGTGACACAAATCACATGATAAATTATTAGAGTTACCATTTCGAGCAATCATGTTGTATAATCATCATAGTATTGTGCAGAAAATTATTACACCTATATCATCTTGTCACACAACACATAATTTATCTGGACCCGAGGTATCACACGAGAACATATCCTCTACGTCGTGGCTCATAAACTCGCTTTGTCCTCATCCGACTTTTGAATCCTAAAGTATGAGGGAAACTTATTGTTAAATTCTCATCATCATTACTACTTTATTATTCTATTTCTCACTTTAAGTAATCTAACTCTTTACTGGCCATTTCCAAATCATAGTTAACATTACCGAGATTCTCATATGAATATCAAACCTTAAGCTATATTTTATAACCTAGCCCGTGTGTGGCTGTTAGCTAGACACACGCCCTCTTTTATTGAATTTGTTTAACTCTTAACTTATTTAATCAGGCCTAACTAAAACCCAATTCATTTTGAACGGAGTAATCCTACATCAATATATGTTTCTTTATCTGATTCACCACAGGTTTGTGCACAACATGCAGCGCAAATACTCTGCTTCAGTAAGTTGATAGAGCAACAATAGCTTGTTTTCCGAGATGACCAGAAGATGAGACTGTTACCCTAAAATTGGACTGAGCCAGAAGTGCTTTTTGTGGTCAGTTAGTGACTCGCCAAAATCAGCATCAGTATAAGCCATCAGTGTTGTGGAAGTACATGTTTACTGAGTGCACAGTCTCTACACACTGTGGTAGTATCCAGATTCTTGATAGGTAATCGAGCTACAAGTTCCTTCACTCTTCTGAGACGGTTAATAAGTCTATGATGAGCATGACCAAGTATAAGATGCCATAAATGAACATCTTCAATTTGGACGTGAGACACGAAGCATCATGTACCAACGAATTCACATCCATCATGTACAGATTCCCTTTTGTAGTGCCTTGCAGTAATAGTTCTTGAGTTTCCTTGTTTCTTATATGAAAACCTTATGAATAAAAAAATAACTTGAGATGGACCCTTATCACAAACCTGAGATATACTTAGCAAATCATGCTCTAAACCTTCCACAAGACAAACTTGATCAATATAAGCATCATATCCCGCAGTGCCAATTCCAACATTTTTTCCTTTTTCATTATACCAAAAGACCTTACCACCCTTCTGCTCAGTAACTGAACCGAATTTTGTTTTGTCACCACTCACGTGCCTTCAGCAACCACTGTCCATGAGCCACCAATTTCCTTGTGCGACTCTTTTTGTTTCTGCAACAAATCAAACACGGGATTAGAATTGGGTACCCAGACAAGCTTGGGCCTAGATTTATATGATTTTATAACATTATAACCATTCATGAAGGATTGATTTATACCTTATGAAGCTTTTGCTTTTTCTTGTTTACTTTTCCGTTTATAACATTTCTCAATATTGTGACTAGGACAATGACAGTATCAACAGCCATTTGTTTTAGTTACTCTATGAGTTTTCTTCTCAAAGTCATGAGACTTCTATTCAGAATTTTCTGAAAACCTAATCCTCTCCTAGCAGTATTTATCTTACACAGTAAGTTACTCAGGTTGATATTTCTTGTGTACCATACCGGATTATCCTGAGATCTCAACAAATGCTCATGTTTTTTCTTGATAATCTCATCTATAAGTTTCTCAATCTCCTTTCTAAGATTTTCATTCCTACTAATAAGTGAATGAAAACATTTTGTGCCCAGCTAGGAAGTGTAAGTATCCTTTACCGTAGAGGACTAACAAATTTAATTTTTGAGTTATCAACACTGCAATCCTATCTCTGAAGTGAAAAGTTTCAGAGACCTTTATTTTTCTTCTAACTCACTGATTTTTATTTCATATTCCTGTTTTTGTGATTTAAGTTTCAAAATGTCTCAGTTAACATATAAAAAAAATTATTTCTTTAATATAGATTCAAAATCTTCTTTGACATGATTTAAACATAACTCGTCATCAGGGATTACCTTTTTCCAGCTATCTACCGCCATTAAGCAGAATTCTGAATCAGAACTCAACTTCTCATCATGTAGTATAGTAGTCATGCACATCCGAGCTTCATCTTCAGGCTCAGAATCTGTTTCTGAAACATCCTCTCCCTAAGCTGCAGCCGTAGTTGCTGAAAACTTCTTAATTTTCTCCTGAAAATACATATAGTCCAACTAGAAAAGTTGATGTAACATGTAATATACCATTACATGAAATAAGAGCACAAATGTCATGAGTAAATTAAAGAAAATATACTTACTAGTCATAATGAATAGTAAAGTATACTAATCACTCAAAATACAAAGGAATACACCTTAACACAAAGGAATACACCTTAGAACAAGGCAGCTACGCAAGTTATAAACCTAACACATGAAACAAGTCCAAAAGCACAACATGTAACACTTTATTGTTATAAGTTTCAAAAATTATAAAAACACCCCATAGAATCTACAAACAGCTGGCCACTTTGAGGGGGAAATCAAGTAAATCAAAAATCAAAAGCAAGTTGTACTTGAATAAGGATGGTTCCTAGAGTCATAAAAAATCTTCTACTAGGGAACCCCAACTCACACTTCTCTTACAACCCTTACACCCTCTCATTTCTTTCATCCCTCCCATACTCTCGACAACACTCCTTCCCAACCAAGAGCAAGCACCTTCATCTCTTCCTCCTTCTGTTCTTCAAGCTCCATGGAAGGCCATAAATGGTGAAGTAATTTCCTTGCTCTCTTTTGCTCTTAAACCTTCATTTTTGTTCTTCAAGAACACCACCCACTTCTTCCCTTCACTTCTTGACCGAAAATATACAAATATGGAGCCAAAAATCTGAAGAGGAGAAATGGTTAAAGGCTAGCCAAAGTCATCCAGTAAAGGCAAGAAATGTGCTTTAAAACCTTAAGTTCCTTTCTTTTTATTTTCAAATCCAAAAATGTATATCTTTTTGATAAACTATACGTCAATAACGGCGTTCTTACATGAGGAATTACAAGAAGAAGCTTACATGACTTTTCTAGAGGGCTTGAACATAGAAAAGGAAGATCAAGTCTACAGATTAAACAAGTCTTTATATGGGTTTAAACAAGCCTCAAGTAGTGGTACTCCAAGCTAGGTGAGTTCTTGACAACTTTGTGATATATTTAGTCTTTAAATGATTATTCATTATATCACAAAAGGAAGGAAATAAAGTCATTTCCTTGCCAATTATGTTGTCGAAATATTGATTGTTGGAAATACCAAAGTAAGATAGACTACTTAAAGAAGAGACTTGATGAGACCTTTAGGATCAAAGACTTGGGAAACTATAAACTTCTTTTGGGAATGAAATTTTCAGAAACAAAATAAGGATTAGTTTTGAGTGAGAGGAAGTATATCACTAAAATGCTAGATGAATACAGAGTCTTAACTATCGGTTTGTCATTTCTTCCTTGCAGGTAGGAATAAAGCTCTATAAGGATTCAGGCGCACAACTTGAAAATGCAACAGATTATTGGAGAGAAGTGGGAAGCTCAATTATCTAACAAACAGTCAACCAAATCTATATCATTTGTTGTTCAACACTTGAGCTAGTTTATACAATCACCAACCATAGAACATATGAAAGCTGCAACACATGTTCTAAAGTATTAAGAGGGACTTTGGGCTTTGGTCTTCTTCTCAACAACAAGCTGATATGAAACTAGTAGCTTATTGCGATGCAGATTGGACTTCTTGCTTAATCTCTACAAAATCATTTTCTGGATTTGACATAGCTCTTGGAGGCTCACCCATTAGCTGGAAATCAAATAAACAAGTTACAATCCGTCCCATTAGCTGAAGCTGGGTATCGCTCAATACGGAAGGTGACTGCAGAGCTCGGTTGGCTTACAAGACTTCTACTTGAACTACAAGTTGAAGAGATCAAACTAGTCACATTGCTTGTAATCCTATGTTTCACGAACAAACTAAAAATATCGAACTGGATTGTCATTTTGTATGATCAAAAGGTTCTAGGGGGTTTGATAAACCTGGAATATGTACCTAGTCGCCTACAAGTCCACATCTTAACAAAGCATGCTCGAGGCAAAAGTTATATAAAAAATGAAGAAAATGGGAATGCTCGATGTAAGAGACTGACACTAGAATGTATTTTTAGGAAGTGCTGTAATCATCAAGCCAAAATTGTTTTTCAAAGCCTTAAGTTTGAGGGAGAGTGTAAGAATTAGTACTTCACTAACGATATCACTATGCTCCTAAATTCTGTTAGTCACTATTCCGTTAGTCTCTGTCGTTAGTCACTGTTATATATACGACAGTTGCTACATCATTTGATTAGATTCATTCTTATGAAATACATTGTCCCGTACTCTGTCTCTTCCTCTCATATATATTAATGGTGTATAATCCTGATGTATTATAACAAAAACATCAAAACGGAGGGAAGGGTTCTTCCTTTCTTTTTTTTTGTGCATTTCTTTTACTAACGGGAAGGGTTCTATATATCGATGTGGTTGAGGGGAGGATAGAAGGTATAGGTATCTAACTTTAACCAACGTTTACCAGTTCTCAAGTGAAAGAACAACGTGTATATCAATTGCCTCCCTGTGGAAGGTTCTGTTCGGGTAGCTTAATTACTGGTTATGAACTTGTATTGCTTTCTGTATCTCTGGCTAGTGCAACTAGTGTGCAACCTAGAAATGCACAAAAAAAAAAAATATCAATCAAAGCGTAAAAGAACACTGAGAAAGAATAACTGATCAAACTTACAGCATTTAGCAATCGAATTGTTTTATATAGCACGATTGATTGAGTCTCAGTCAAATTGTATTGAACTTATCAGCATATGAGAATAGGTAGCGATGATGGAGTCAGTCGGCAGCAGTCAGTCAAATGTTAATTAATATTAGTCAGCTGCAAGAACAGGGTCAGGGTGTGTGATGGATCTTATAATGGCAGACCACTAATACAAGTAAGTGCATATACTTTTTCTGGACCTGATGATTTTGCTGCACTATAAATGAAGAAGATAAACGACGGATGATTCACAGTACTGAAACAAACTGAACTGAGGAAAATCTATACCTATCTATCTATCCAAAATGGGAGTAGCACATGGTTTCGTTTCATGTCTTTTATGGTCCTCAGCCTCTCTTGCTTTCCGTCTGTCACCCATGCTGGTAAACTATCCCTTGGAGATGTAAAGACAAAGCTTGATCCCAAAGGGCGCCAAAGTTCTTCAAGCCCCATAGCGAACCCCCCAGCGCCAGTACCAAAGAGATTCGACCTCGACGACAGGTGAAATTTTGTCGATCGTTCTTGTTTTTTTTTAAAATTAGGAGTATTTGCTGACCTTAATTAATTTCAAAATATGAATGGGAAAAGTCGATACGGTCATTAATATATGACTGCAAATATATTCATGTGCTGCAGCCTTTTATCATTATACATGGGGAAGAGAGATGAAATATGGTGGATCGCCAGAAATCATGTTAGAACTAGATGTTGGATGATGTCATTGGCAGGTAATTATATATATGGAGGATATTGCAGTTAAACTAATAATTAATTGCTGTAAACCGTTCTGCGAGCTATCATCCTGTGACTTTAATATATGGATTTCTTTATCTATTGGTGATATTGGATTTTTAGCCTTGTGCTACATGTCTCTTATTTTTGATGATTTTGTAGTTGTGATAAGTAAAATTTAATGTTTACTGATTTAGTTTTTGTTTGTCTAGGACATATATGAAAAAAAAATACTGAATATATGCATATTTATTCTACAGCAAGGGATCAGGTTCAAAGTACCTACTTAGGACATACCAGATGAGCTTTTACGGATGCGTTGCGATGCTGACTGAAGGAGAAGCAAAGGCAATTTCTGGTTAGTTTAAACCATTCCTCTTAAAGATAGATATAAATTAATAGTCAGTACGTACTACTAAAGTATATATATAGATAATTAAGATGTGAAATTAATTTAACTAGAATTATAAATTGCAGAAAAAGAGGGTGTAGTTTCTGTGTTTCCAACCGAAAGAAGAAACTTGACACCACAAGATCATGGGACTTCATGGGACTCCATGGACGCCACAAGAAACCACAACATCGAGAGTGATATCATAGTTGGTGTGATTGACACCGGAGTTTGGCCCGAATCAAAGAGCTTCGATGACACAGGATTAGCCCCAGTTCCATCTCGATGGAAAGGTACATGCCATTCTTCCCTCAACTTCACTTGCAATAAGAAGCTAATTGGTGCCCGATACTTCCGATCCGATGGCGAGGTCCTGAGAGTGACGAACCATCTCCAAGAGACACAAACGGGCACGGAACCCATACAGCATCCACAGCTGCCGGTTCAGAAGTGCACGCAGCTGATTTGTTTGGTTTTGCCTCTGGAACCGCTCGTGGTGGTGTCCCATCTGCTCGGATTGCGGGTATAAAGTTTGCTGGTCAGATTCGTGTTTTGATTCAGATATTCTTGCGGCTTTTGACTCTGCGATTGCGGATGGTGTGGATCTGTTGTCGGTTTCGTTAGGGTCTAGTTTTGCGCTTAACTATTTTGAGGATTCGATTGCAATCGGTTCTTTTCATGCGATGAGAAACAAGATATTCACTTCCGTGTCAGCTGGAAATGATGGTCCTAGTATACTAAGTACTGCAAATGTAGCGCCTTGGACTCTGTCTGTTGCGGCAAGTACTATTGATCGGAGGTTTACAACTAAGGTTATTCTTGGTAATGGTGTGGCTTTTAAGGTAATTAATGTAGAAATCATATGCATGAAATGAGAGTATTTTAGTACAGTGGAGATATGGAAATCTATATGTGATTATACGTTTGTTTGTATGTAGGGCGCTTCAATTAATCCTGATGCCGTCTATAATCGAACATTGATTTATGCTGGTGATGCTCAGAATTCTTCTTCAACATCAGAAGCCAGGTACATTGCTACTACTAATTGCACATACATATATACTTACAATTCATGCATTAAATTGACACTATAGTGGTCAAACTTGATCAGCTTTTGTGATGAGGGTTCGTTAAACCGGACACTAGTCGATGGCAAGATTGTCCTGTGTCTTGGCTTGAACACTGGCGGCGGTCCATTGCAAGCTGGTGCTTCAGGTATGCTAATGGCTAGTGGAAGTACCATAGATTCACCAATCAATTTCCCCCTGCCAGCTGCTGACATTGAATTTGACGACGCCATCACAACTGATGACTTCATTCTTTCTCATAAAAGGTGAGTGAATCAATTATTCTCGATTGTGTACCATAAAATTAACATGATGATGTAATAATCTAACTAATTAATGTTTGCTTTCATTTCAACATGAAATTAATAGCCCAAAAGGAACGATTCTTAGAAGTGACGAAGAAAAGGATTCATCCGCACCCTTTGTCGCCTCATTTTCTTCAAGAGGACCTAGTGCAATCTCACCTGGTATCTTAAAGGTACTGATGATCTTGATTATATTAATAAAATGCAAAATGGACATCTAATTTAATTTCTTTCAAATAAACTATACAAAACCTTCATTTTATATATATGCAGCCAGATATAGCGGCCCCTGGAGTGAGCATCCTTGCAGCATGGTCACCGAGAAGCCCGCCCTCCATTTACGAGGGTGACAAAAGACAAGTTCCATACCACATCATATCTGGTACATCAATGGCATGTCCTCATGCCACAGGTGTCGCTGCTTATGTCAAATCATTTCATCCATCATGGTCTCCATCCGCAATCAAATCCGCTATTATGACTTCTGGTACGTACTACTACTCAATCACAATCATCGATCAAAAACCTAACTAATGATCCAATATCCGAAAAAATACACGCACTAACTAACATTGAACCAACAAAACTCTTCATCACAGCAACTCCGATGAATTCCAGCATTAATGAGGATGCCGAATTCTCATACGGAGCTGGCCATATCAACCCTGTTAAGGCAACATACCCAGGCTTAGTTTACGATGCAGGAGAAGAGGATTACACAAATTTCTTATGTGGAGAAGGTTACGATACCTCATCTATCCAAATAATCACTGGTGATAACACCATTACATGTCCTAAAACAATCAATGAAACCACTGGGTTCGATCTTAACTACCCATCTATCACCCATCTCGCTACATGCGACACTTTCACCAAAACATTCACCCGAACTGTCACCAATGTCGGTCTTGCTAAATCAGAGTACAAAGTCAAAGTGCAAGTCAAACTCAATGCTGATCTTGGTGATCAATCTCTTGAAGTTAAAGTTGTCCCAGATACACTGTGGTTTTCAGCCATAGGGGAGAAGCAATCGTTTGCGATTACACTAAAGGGTACGGTTTCATCTAATTCTTTTGTATCCGCTTCAATGGTGTGGGATGATGGTACGCATCAAGTAAGGAGTCCTATTGTCGTCTTCAGGATGTGTTGATTTCTATTTCAACAATATATAAATTCACTTAATATTCATGTGATTGTAATTATATCTTATCATTTCCTTCATAATCCTAGCTTCAACAATGTAATTAATGTTGTTTGGTTTATTAATTTTTATTTATTTCATTGGAAGTTAATTATATTCATGTATTTCACTTTGTATTGACAAGTCAATGAATATATCAAAAAGTGACATGGTGCGTATTAAACTCGTTTATATGCTCGGTCCAACTACCGGATCTTGTAACCGGGTCATACACTCACACGACACCGTTCCTCTAGCTACTCGGTGCATAATCCCCTCAACTATTAAAGAAAAACAACACACGAAGTACCAACTTAATCTAGAAGAAGAGGACAATGGAGGAGGTACCGTCAAGTTGCCATTGTTTTTTGTTATTAATAACGATAACACGTTAGACTAAAACTTAGGACATTACAAACCTAACAACCAACTAGCATCATTAAGCAAAGATAAACAAGATCAAAGGACACTAAAACACAACTCTCACCTTCCATAACTTAAGAGTCTGTCGACCAACCACCAAAGATCCAGAACCACCAACCTTCACCAACGTCAAACCAGCCGAGACAACCGTGATTTCCATGCACCGGGGAACTCCTCTTAGAGTTTGCGAACTTAGAAATCCAAGAGCGCAGAATCAAGTAACAACTTGATCAACAACGACAGGAAGCAAAATTGTGGAACTTTTGGATTTTACCGATGATGACTCAATCAACACGCAAATGGAGTCAATGAAGAAATGTTGGAACCGTGTGAGTTGTTGAGCATGGAGTTTGTCCATGTGCAATGAAGACGCAGAGAGCAAGAAAATGGAATGAATAGTTGTGTCCTTGATTAAAATCATTGCAAGTTTACACAGGGACTGACTGTATATATAGTACATAGAGTAGAATAAACAGAACTCCAGCTGTCATAACTAAGTCAAGCTTGGTCAACATTATTAGTTACACTATCACTCCCCTTCAAGCTTGGCGGGCAGGATTGAACACCAAGATTGTTTCTGAAAAATTCAAAGGATTCTATTGGTAAGCTCTTAGTAAAAACATCTGCAATTTGTGTCTTTGTTGAGAGATACCGTGTCTGAATGCTTCCAGCAACAAATTTTTCCCTAACAAAATGATAGTCAAGTTCCACATGCTTAGTGCGAGCATGAAGAATGGGATTTTCAGCAAGACGAAGAGCACTTTGATTGTCGCTGTACAGAACAGGAATGTTAGGAGAGTGAATACCAATATCTTTCAGTATGAAGCTAACCCAGGTAATTTCTGATGCTGCTGCAGCCAGGGCTTGATACTCGGCTTCGGCACTGGATCTTGAAACTGTAGGTTGCTTCTTTTGAGGCCCATGATATACAGTTTGATCCTAGAAAACACAGTAGCCTGAGGTTGATCTTCTTGTCAAATTACATCCTGCCCAATCTGCATCAGAGAAGGTTGTCACATTGAGAGAAGATCGATTCGTGATTTTAATTCCAAGGTCTTGCGTTCCTGAAAGGTATCTCAGAATACGTTTCACACTTTGTAAGTGTTTAGCTGTTGGTTGGTGCATAAATTGGCAAGCTAGATTAACAGCATGTGAAATTTCCGGCCTGGTAACAGTTAGATACTTCAAAGCTCCAACTAGTTGTCTGTATTCAGTGGGATCTAACAGAGTGTTAGAGCTTGAATTGAGATCATGCTTGATAGACAGAGGTGTTCGATTGGGTTTAACTCCTGTCATGTTTGCTTTCTTTAACAGATCTCTGATATACTTTGTCTGTTTGAGAAAGAGACCATCAGATAATCTGTCAGCTTTGATTCCTAGAAAGAATCTCAGAGGGCCAAGATCCTTAAGTGCACACGCTTTTCCCAGCTGGTCTATCACTCCCCTTAAAAGAGTGGAGTTGCTTCCTGTGATTATTATGTCGTTGACATAAACTAACACAATAATACTTCCTTTTGAAGTGTGAAGAGTAAACAGAGAAGTGTCAACCGTACTGCACTGAAAACCAATATGATAGAGAAAAGAGCTTAACTTATTGAACCACGCTTGTGGAGCTTGTTTAAGCCCATAAAGCGACTTATGAAGCAAACAAACGTAATCTGGATGTTCTGTGTCAATATGGCCAGAGGGCTGTTGCATATAAACCTTTTCAGACAGATCGCCATGAAGAAAGGCGTTTTTCACGTCTAACTGTCTGATTTTCTCCTAATTTCAAGTTTCGCAGTCTCTGTTTCAGTTGAAACTCACGATCCTTCGTGGATTGAAGAAATTCCTCCTCCAGTTCTTTTTAGATTTCTTGAGCTGTCTTGCAGCCTATTGCAAGTCTAACACAATCTTCAGTTAGCGTAGCAATCATCCAGGTGCGCACCAGAGAATCGGTTTCAGTCCATTTTACGAACTCCGGATTCTCGATCTCTTCGTCACCTTCCTGAATCCTCTTTCCCAGTGGTGTCTTTAAAAGGGAATGAATACTTGTATCCTTGAATAAAATCATTGCAAGTTTACACAGGGACTGACTATATATATATATATATATAGTACATAGAGTAGAATAAACAGAACTCAAGCTGTCATAACTAAGTCAAGCTTGGTCAACATTATTAGTTACTCTGTCATGCAAAGAGTCCATTAAGAATGACAGTCAAACTTACTGCAACAAACAAAATACATGACAATCGACTTTGTCTCAAAATCATACCATTGTAAACAATTGTGAAATATAAGGTCTAAATTGTGCCCGGTTGTTCCCAGTGTTATATCATCTTCAGTCAACTTTCTTGAGCCCTGAAAATTGGAGTCACGACCTCAATTACCCGAGAATTGAGTCAAGTCTGAAATTTATGCTAGAAAACAGTTAGGACCTTAAGATTTTGAAAACAGACTCCCTCAATGACTTCAGAGGCGTTGCTATTTCAAGAGTTGGAATTATCAATTGCAACGTGTGCTCTTCCGCTCCAATACTTCCTATGTTATAGAAAAATCACCAGCAAAATGACACATGTCTCCTATTACAAGCTACAAGTCATTACTCTAGCTATTTAGAGCTTTTGCAATTATTTGTCCATATATTGCATTGATCTATTTGTTGAGGAGTGAATGTGAGTGTTAGGCAGAGTATGTCTGCCTAGCCCTAAGTGTGAATGCTTCCGCTTTGAGTCAAAGTGTTTCAGTGACTTACATCTTGGAACACTTTGAAGACAGCCCATCAATATTTGAATGCTTCCGCTTCTCGAGCTAGTATGTCTAGGTCTAACAACCCAGAAAGACTACGTCAGCCCCATCTATCCCACAAGATTGACTTTGTCTGTTACATTTCGATCAAGGCAGTCTGCTCGAGTCTAGCAACTTAGACATACTACGTCAACCCCAACGATCCTACACAAATCCACCCGCGACACAAAACATCAACCAGCCAAAAACAACAAAAACAAGAACCGTAAATGGCTAACTAGCATCCAACTCATACCACCTAGAAGCAAAGTTAAACTTAAAATTATACCTATACATAAGAGCTAAGGAACCCACGACAAACCAGAGACAAACAAGACACAAGATCGTATGATCTAGATGCATGAGTTTCCTTTGTTGAAATAAGGAGCGAGAGTCCATAATTGAATTAGTTAGATGCAGATGTTAAATGAGTTGTGTTGCATTAACAATCCAAACATAACTCTTCTATACTAGAAACATAATTTTAACATCTGAAACTCTATTTATTGTTAACCTTCTCTCTTTCAATGAGAGCGATGTTCTCTCCATCCTTCCCTGCCGCCACCCACCTCCTTTTTTTCTCAACTTTTAGTCATTCTTGTCAGCTTCATTTATGACTCTTTATGAGTTGCAAGTGGTGGTGCTTGCTCCCACATTCCCTTCACCTGCGGCCGGTTGATTTTCTCGAGTGAAAATCTCATGCATCGGCTCATTCTGGCACCACCCATCTTGCATCCGGCCTTAAACTTGAATTACTCCTGTCCGTGAGGTTCCCTCCCACTATTCTCTCACACCAAGTATGCATTAGAAGCTCATACTACCGTCTATGATCTACTTCACCCCTGGCCTTGGAAATCTTCAAAAATGGAGTCACCAACTCACACGTCGGTGGATGATCTTTTCTCTCAATGCGGGGAACTATCGCTCACCAAAGACGAAGATCTACCTATTTTCATTAATGGGCTGATGGAGCATGTTCCTTTGAACGGTGCTTGTTAGCTAAACTCATCACCAATCGTAGCACTGACATTGGTGTCATGGAGCAAACACTAGTGAAGGTTTGGTAGCTCAATGGTTCCCTCAAGATCGTAATTATTGGAAAACAAATCTTTTTGATAGATTTTGAAGGCATCAGTATGATTAATGTTCTTCTCCAGTGTGATTCATGGTCATTTGATGGTGCACTACTATGCGGAGGTAGGTTGACGTTGGAGCTGGAGTTGGAGTTGAAGTTAGGGTTTGACACCATTGATGAGTATAAAGATTACATGAAGTTTATGGTTTTTTTATATGGCAAGAAAACGGTTTGGATTGCGCAAGAAAGGCGTCAGAGGATCGAGATTTCGGACGTAGGAAAAGGTAGTTTTCGGATTGTTACGCAACATTTCAACTTACTACTACCAAGAAAGACAGACTCATGCATGAAGACCGACTCTAACACCCAATACTGATATTATTGTGCAAGAAGGAAGGAGATACTACCTTGGTTAGCTAGCACGAGTCATTTATGAGTGGAGATTCTCAAATGGCCCTCGTTGGAGCGGTTTGGTGAATATATTTGCAAGTTGATCCGTTTTTGGAACGTAATCTAGCTGTACTAGTCCTTTTTTCAACACAATCCATAAGCAAGTGATGCCTGATTTCTATAACGACCCCAAACCCACCCTAGTTCTAAGGTCGATACTCACGGCTTATTACCTAAGATACACACGACTTGTAATCCAAAACATAAGACAAAAATTAATAACTCAGCATATTACACATCCAAGAGTTTACAATGCTTAGCCAAATGGTTTACAAATGAGAAACTAACAAATGGAAAAATAAGCGCATAGGCACCAAAATACATAAGGACCACGTAGTCGACAAATTCCAACACAACTCAAATGCTAAAAGATGAAAGTAGAAAACCTTCAGGAAACCGACTAAACAACTTGCATATTAGAGGATATAAATAAGGGTGATCAAACCGTAGCTCAGTAAGTGATAAACTTCATCAGCATGAGCATGCTTCAAACACTTTTACATACCATAGCTTATATATACATATGTTCGTAAATCGGAATCCGAATCAAACAAAAAACACTCAAAATGATCCAAAATCAAATACAAAGCAGAGTGAAACAGAAGTCACTAAGGAAACCTAAAAGCGGAAAGAATTTACAGACACCAGAAAGCCTTTCAGAAATGGGAAGACATTTATCAAATTATCAAAAGAAAGAAAATAGAATAGAAACAGAGTTTCATATCAAATCTCATTTGTAAGACAAATCACAATCTTTGTGAGACGGAAACCATAAACCAAGATTGCAAAAATGTAGAGGAAAAAATGAAAGTCAAACCACACTTTCAGATTAAGACAAAGCACGGAGCAGAGTCTCATGTCAAAAGGTGTCAAAGCTCAAAGTTGAACAAAAGCAAATGTTAGAATACACTTAGAAAAACTCATCGGAACTCAAAAACAGAGTGTTCATAAATCATAATGTTTACAAATCAGAGTTGGACACAAACTAGAACGGTTCACAAAATATGGTTCACAAACAAAGTGGGACACTAGTTCTAGGCACTCACATACAGAAAGGGTCAGAGACCCATAGGTCATAGGATCTCACAAAACAGAAATGGTTGAGACCACTAATTAGTTGGACCCGTCGGTCGTAGATCATCCCGAGAAACCCTAGGAATAGAAAATAGAAGGATGGCTTTGCACATCATGCTACGGGATAGTTCGCCCCAGTCTTCCACGGCTTAGAAGGCAAGGTAACTAGGTCCTAAAACAGAAGCTTTACTTTCAGAATAGAATGTGTTGTAAATTACAAACACCGTAGCACAATATATATCTTTACGTAACGAAACCAAAGTATTTGCGAAACAAAAGTCTTATGCCAAGACTATCAAAGCATGGAAAACCAAACGGAAACCAAAATCACACCTTCAAAGCAATTCAAAGACCAGAAACAGATTGGGATACTTTCAAAATGGAAATTTCATGCAAATGCATACTAAACATATCAAATAGCTTATAAACACTTAGGGGATCATAGCCTCGCAAACAGAATGCAAAATAGAAGTCAAACGTACATTTTAGCCAAAATCAGAGGGGTGTGCGAACAATTAGGGGTGGCAATTCTGGTTAATGGGTCGGGTTGAAGCTCACCCATACCCAACCCGATTAAGATTGTATTGACCCATACCCAACCCAAAAATAATCGGGTTACAAATTTACAACCCATACATAACCCATATAAAATCAATAAACCCATACCCAGCCCATTTAACCAATTTAAATACAAATACTCATGTTTTTCTATAGAATGATCAGTCACTCCTAAAATCATACACATGACGGTTATTTATTTCGAATCATTATGTGTCATTTCCCAAATGTTAACATTCAGTTAAATGAGTTAATAATCTTAACCCATATCCGTTATTTGTGTGAGAAATGGTATGAACGATTGAGTTTGTGTAGCTGCACGAACGAATGACATATTATTTAGGTTGTTACACATAGAGTGAATGGTGGATATAGATGGCCTATATAATGTATTTGGATTTTAAAGAAAAAAAATTTGTGGGCTTAAAGAATTGGTAGTATTTTTGTTTACGATTATACTAATAGTTATAAAATTAATACATATCCAAGTAACATATTCATCAATTTATTTATTTTTAATTAAATTAAGTAAACGGGTCGGGTTGAATTCGGGTTGGGATTTTGAACCCATGCCTAACCCAACAATTTAATAGGTAACCCATACCCTACCCAAATATTAAATGGGTCAATAATCTTCACCCATACCCGTTATTTAAGGGTTAGGTTTGGATCGGGTTATCGGGTTGGGTCAAAATTGCCACCCCTAGCGAACATGTGTCCAAACATGGAAGTTCAGACGCATGTCGAAACTCAAAACACATGTGTCCGAACATGTGTCTAGAATTAGAAGTTCAGACACATGCCAAGACCAAAAACAGAGACGTCCGGACTTGTGTCCGGGCTTTAAAATTCGGACATATGTCAAACTTCAAACCCAGATTTGCCGCCGTCCGAATATGTAAGTCCAGATGGAAGTTTGAACATGCCAAAAACCATCAAAAACAAAGCCATCCATGCATGTTGTTCGGAGAGATGTTCAGACATGGAAAAACTTCTAAAATCAGAAGCAGAAATAGACAAATTCAACCACATCAATTACCATTGCCAACACTAGTATTACTCATATCAAACTAGGCAACCAAAAAATATTTGCATGGGGTTTTCACAGAGAGAAAACTCAAATCAAACTCACTTAAGAGTTACAACAAAATTCATAGTGATCATCAAACACATTTAGAAACGAAATCCCTAGAATTCCCCATGGGTCACTACTAGAAAAAACAGATTTACCTACGGACATTTTTATGGGTAAGTCGTAGGTATTCTATTATACCCACGGAATACCTATGAAAACGTTCTATGGGTAAACACCTCGTGGGTAAGCTAATTACCCACCAAAAAATTTCCCGTGGGTAATCACCTACGAAATACCTACGGTGTTTCTTGTCGGTAAATACCTACGGAGGAGTCCGTGGGTAAATACCTACGGAATACCCTCGAACTATATGCCACGTGGATACCCATGAATAGCTTTAGAAATAAATACCCACGGAATACCTACGGGTATGCATTTCATATATACCCACGGTATACCTACTGACAATAGTCCGTGGGGAAATACCTACGGAACTTTCCGTGGGTAAAAGTGTTCTAAGTGCACTCAGCCACTGATAAAAAACGCCGTTGTTTGGAAAATATTTACCTACGGAAAGTTCCGTGGGTAAAAGTGTTCTTTGTGCACTCGGTTACTAGTATAAAATGGTGTCGTTTCCCATTATTTACCTACGGAAATAGTCCGTGGGTAAATACCTACGGAAAGTTCCGTGGGTAAAAGTGTTCTAAGTGCACTCAGCTCCTCATATCAAGTGGTGACGTTTTGCGTTTATTACCTACGGAAATAGTCCGTGGGTAAATACCTACGGAAAGTTCCGTAGGTAAAATTGGCCTTGGTATGGAGATTTATTACCTTTTAAAATCGCTTTATATTATTTTACCTACGAAATTACTCCGTGGGTAAATAACTACGGGACTTTTCTGTGGGTAACAGTGGTCTTAGTACGTTGGTAATTACATGTTTTTAAACGTAGTCGTTTTATTGTTAATTTTACCTACGAGAAATGTCCGTGGGTAAATACCACGGTGCATTCCATGGGTAAAAGTGGCTTTTATATACTACCTATTACCTACGGGAAAACCCGTGGGTATATCTTTAGTCCACGTTTACCTACGGAAATATCTGTAGGTATTTTTTGCCGCCATTTTACCCACGGAACCTGCCTGTGGGTATTTTTCGCGCTACTCAGCGTTGTCTCCCCACGTATCTGCCCACTCCATTTACCTACGGAATAGTCCGTGGGTATATTATTCTGTGGGTAAGCCGTGGGTATTTTATTGGGAAACTCTGCCTTCACTTTCCCTTTGGTATTTCGTAGGTAAAGCGTTATTATTACCTACGGTTTAGGTACCGTGGGTAATTGTCCATAGGTAAATACGTTTTTTCTAGTAGTGGTGAATACACTCATGCCGAATCAATCTACCACTTACCTCGAATCGAAGAACCCATAAAGCTCTATAGATCCACACAACATACTTCTCGAA
Organism: Limonium bicolor; assembly: GCA_023374045.1. Classification (NCBI taxonomy): domain Eukaryota; kingdom Viridiplantae; phylum Streptophyta; class Magnoliopsida; order Caryophyllales; family Plumbaginaceae; genus Limonium; species Limonium bicolor. Next base: position 257,536,589 of record CM041776.1, on the reverse strand, counting down.
TCCCCACTCAAAACATAGCTAAAAACTGATCGATTTAACCATAAGTCGGAACCAAAATCAGAAACAGAGATAAGTGAAACAAAAAACGAACACAAAATAAAACCCACAAACTCAAAACCTGAATAATGATAGACAACCCCGCAATGAATGCCTCAAAATTCACGCTCAAGACTATGTGGAAGATCAGACGGTCAAGTGACCAGATGAACAATGGAAGAAGAGAGAGTAAAGGGAGAGACAAAGCAAAACGAGAAAGGAGAAAGAGGAAAAGGAAATGAACGTGAAATGGATGAATCCCTTTCCTATTCCTACTAAATATCTACGAAAATGACCCTCTTACCCCTTCTTCTCTCTTCCTAGTTAATAAAATCATCTCTCTATGACATGACTGACGCTAACATAAGGTTAGAAAATAAAATAACACTCCCTTTGCAAATTTGAAACAAAAGAAAACAAACTGTGGCATAAAAATTTCAATGTGTTTAGTTCTAGCATGATGAACATGATTTTTAGACAAATCAATAGTACTATTGTCATCATAGAAAATCGTAGTGCAATAAGGAGGTCTTGAAGTAGTTGTTGGATCCATAGAATTTTAGAACAACAAGTAGCAACAGACACATACTCAGCCTCTGCAGAGGATACATAGTGCCACTGTGTTCTGCTTCTTGGAGCTCTGGGCGACAAGACAAAGTCCCAAAATTTGGGCAGTAACTCTTCCTGATCATTTGTAGAGTCAAAGTCTCTATCTGGATTCGTATCTCGGCATTTTCCACAACTTAACTATCTTCATCATCTATCTTGATTATATCGCCAACAGTTTGAGCAATCTTGTACAAGTTTTCCTTGTTCCATGCATGAAGAGGGATCCCTCTGACTATAACCCAAGTTTTACGTTTCTCCACCTGATCCTCTATTTTCCATCTTCGGATTAAAATTTGGTTACTTGCCTCGCTTGTGAACTGTTTGATCACCTCATCCATTTCTTGGGTCGTGTTGAAGACTGCTAGAAACTTATTTCTGGAAAAGGCTAGTAGTCCCGTCATGTTGGGCCACCGATTATGCAGCAACTCCATTGCCTCTGGCGCTGATTTTTCATCTCGAAGGGCGACTACTACACATTTGTTTAGGTGTCCCTTCATTTCCTCATCAGATTTAACGTTAATGGAGAGCCTGGTCGTAGGATGGCTCTTCACTTTCGGGACCCATCTTTCTTTCCTTACAGAGGTCTGGCTTATGGAGGAAAAAGAGTACCCACCATGTCCAAATACGAATCTACATAACCCACTAGAAAAATTCACCGAAAAGACCCACAGCGAGAGCAAGGGGTTACATCAAATGACAAAGCAAGGCAATCTTACACAAAGTCTCTAAGCGAAGAAAGACAGATAAAAACATTACAGGATAACGGGAGCTCCTTCCACCATACTTTTGTCCAACGCCATACTCCAAGCTTAACTTGCAATCCAATGCGGGGAACATAGACGCTTTCCTCCCGGAAAACAACCTCATTCCGGTGCATCCAAATGTAATAAATTCCATAACACAAACTGGATCGCCAAATCCTTCTGGCTTTAGGTGGCAGGGGGACAGCAAGTAGTATACTTCTAGTGGGTTATGTAGATTCGTATTTGGACATGGTGGGTACTCTTTTTCCTCCATAAGCTTTTCCCACTGGGTTTTGCTTATGGAGTTTTTAATGAGGCCCGGTATACCGGTCCACCTGCTTTGCAGGATTACTCTTTATATTAATAAATGGCTACTAGCCCAATTATATAAAAAAAAACTCTTCCTGATAAGAAGAGGACTAGCAAAGTCGGAGTCATTGTACCCTATCAAGGTGAAATCTTGTGTGCTAAGGTACCATAAATATAAATCTTGCATGCCTTTGAGATATCTAAAATTATTTTTAACACTTTATGAGTGTGATTCCTTTGAATTTGCCTAAAATCATGCACAGAGACACAATGGCTACCTCTTATACTTTTCTCTCCTTTTACCTACTAATGCTTGAGTATTCAATTTGTATCTTGGGATGGGGGTTTGACCCTAAATCCCCAACTATGCTTATAGAACTACACTTCATTTAATTCAGATGTTTTCCCTCTTAGAGTTTATTGAATGCTCTACATTGATCACCTTTAGCATTTATGGCGGTCCTTATCAAAATTTGGTTTTGAGTTAGGGATTATGACCAGAGAGAGAGAGAGAGAGAAGCCCTAGTTTTTACCTTCTAGGTTAGTTGGTGAATCCTAGTTCTAGTATCAAGTGTTTAATGCTACTTAGTGAGGTTAACCTAAACTGGTTTGAAGGTTAAAATTAACTAAGTAACATTTGACTAATCTAGGGTTTAGAAAGTCATTACATTAGTTCTAATAGACAGCTCGAGTGGAGTGTGAAATACCCCAAACTTAGATATGGTGTTTAAATGATAAACTAAGTTATAAGGAGGCTAAAGGATGCCTTAGAAACATTAAGAAACATTCCTAATCAAAGAAAACATAAGGAAACACCAAAAGAGCAGTTTAAGCAAAAACGTGCTCTAAGCTTGGAGGGACTTGGGTGAGTACCCAAATATTGTTCTAAGACCTTAGTAATATCCTAATGGTCATTTTAAATCAATTACCAAAGAAAACCAAGCTTGAAAACAAGTTAAAACACAAAATGTGCTTTATGGAGTCTTAAAGCACATTTTTGAAAAATTGTCTTGTAAATGAGTTTTGAATGGCTAAATGTCCATCATTACTCTTTAATTAACATGTGTACTATATAGTATCACATTTGGAAGTCTATATCAATGGGAAATCAAAATTTTCACAACAATGCGCCTTGTTTTGTGAATAGTAATTTAATTAAGCTAGTTTATAACATAAGTCAATATAAGTGAGATATTTGGTCAACAAAGACTTAAGTACCCCTTTTTACTTAATGGGGGCCGGTTTTTACAAGGTGAGTCACCACCTTTGTTAGTCATTAAGTAAATAAATAACTATAAAGCAAAACTACTATTTACTTTATACATAAATATCACACTTTACTCACCTCTCTCCTTACCTCTTCATTCTCCATCTTCTCCACCGGTTTTCTTTGCTCTCTTCCTTCTCTCTCACGTAAAACTCAACCTCCATGCTAGCTCCATCTAGCTTTGTACACTACTTACTCATTTTAGCTCCAAAACCAAAACAAATTACATATTCCTCTTAGTTAGCTCAAGCTCTCTCTTTCTATCTTTTCAAAACTTCAAGAGCTTTGATTTGGTGCCAAGCCAAACCACCATTAGAGGAGGAAATTCAAGTTTGGAGACTCCATTGGCTTCTCCATTCTCTTAAGGTAAAGAAAGTGTAAGAAAATCTAGGTTTCCATCACTTTTCTTCTTGACCGAAAATGTATGCTCATGAGGCTTCATTTTAATGCCTTGTTCTAGCTTGTTTTCTACTCTTCAAAGGATTGAGGAGGTCCTTCTTGCTTCATATCCAAGCTTGTCTTGAGAAACCAAGGTAAAACAATCACCTTAATACCTTAAAGCATATTTTTAACCTAGGGTTTGTTCCTTAGGGTTAATGTATTATCTAGTACTCATTGGAGTCATTGGATATTGGTTAGAACATTGGCAAGGAGATATATATTGGTGACCGAGATTGAGGAAGGAAAAACCTAAGGAAGAAAGTTTTTAAAGCTTGTAAAAGAACAAGGTAAATTACTTACCTTAAGGTGTTTTATTGTTTAAGGGAATGGGATTTAGATATGTGATGAGTTTAGTGTAGAGTTTACATTAGAAAAGGGTTATATATGACCTAGGAGAAACAATGACTATGTTTGAGAACTTGTGACTAAGGAGCCAATGAGAAAAGAGATAGTCAAACAATGTTGAAATTACAAGAAGCATTTTATTTCAATGGGAGCCTTGTTGTGTGTATTCGCAGGTTAAAGGCAAATATATGTGGAAATTCAGTGGTTAAGATTATTGTCATTTAAGGGCCTAAGTGCCAAGCATTTAAGTTTATGCACTAAGTAATGATGTGGTGTAGTTTTGGTGTAAATTGTGTGTTAATGTGTTGTGATGAGAATTTAAGTGATATTGGTTGGTTGATGGAGAAAAACTAAGTGTTAGGATGTACTATATGCTAGAGAACCCATGGCAAAATTTAAAGGAGAACTTAAGTGTCTAAGATGTTCTAAGGGGATTTAATGACTAAGGAAGTACTAGGAAGTTCTAGAGGTTGTCTTGATGAAAAAGGGGTGAGATTAAGGTGTTTTAATGAGTTATAATGACTTAGGCATCGCTATGAAGGATTTAGGAATCAAGAGAATGCACTTGAGTATTTAGGTCTTAGGCAAATGTTGGTAAACAACTAGGAAGGAATTAATGTGTTGATGGATGGAAGCATAAGCTTGTTAAGGAACTTTAAGTGAATGCATAAAAGAGTTTTAGATGGTGGAAGATGCTTGGGAGATGATGTTATAGTGGTGAGGGAGCATTTGGCATAGTGGTTACATTAGGTATGAACCACCACCTAGAAATCCTAGGGGAAATATTACAAGTGTTGGCATGATTACAAGGAAAATGCATAATGATTAAAGTGGATGTTGGTGAGTGATTTAAAGTGTTTATTGGTTGGCTTAAGGTGTATTTGAGGTGCCCAAATGAGGTTAGAACATATTAGGATATATGAGGAGAAGTTTGGTGTTAAATGGGAATTTAGAAACAAGGTTCTGGAGCCGACCGACCTTAGGGACCGGACCTGCAAGGTCGGTCGAGCTCAATTTACACTACCGGAAATGGTCTCTGGAATCGACCGAACTTGAGGACCGGACTTACAAGTTCGGTCGGGCTTGTATTTTGTGAAGGAATTAAGTCTCTGGAATGGACCGACCTTGGGACCGGACTTGCAAGTTCGGTCATGCCTAGAATTATGTACGGGAATAAGTCTCTGGAGTCGACCGAACTTGGGACCGGACTTGGCAAGTTCGGTCGAGCTCAAATTTCCCACGGGGAAAACTCTCGGGAATGGACCGGACTTGCAAGGTCAGTCGGGGTAGAATTTTCAAACGGTAATATGTTCTGGAATGGACCGACCTTGGGTAAGGTCTGTCGGTAAGTTCGGTCGAGCCTAAAACAAAAAAAAAGAAATTTTAAATTCTAAGGATGTTTAATGGTATTAATGGTACACCATTTAGAGGACATTGATGATTAGAGACCTAAGAACCTAATGGGATTAAGTTAAGTTAAATATAAGTTAATAAGCTTAAGGTTAAGTTGCAAGATTAAGTTATAAGACTTAAGAAGTGTTGATTGGGGACCACTAAGGGTTAAGTAAGTTAAATAAGTTAAGTAAAGTATAAGTAATTAATAATCTAAGTTGGATGGATGTTTTAGGACTCGAAAGTTGGGACTCAGAGGAGAATTAAACTACGGGACAAACGACGGTGAACGGTACAATCTTTCTTGTGACCTGCTTGCTAACGAGGTGTCCCTCGGCTTGTGTGCTATCTGTTTAAATGCTATGACTAAAACAAGATAAAGCATGCAACCGGTTATATTTGTTCTCATTGTGTATGTGTTATCTTTGCACTAACCCACGAGACTTGAGATTGCTACTAACCAAGTTTAGTGCTTACTAAGTTAAGAATAAGAGTTAAGTTTGGTGATTGTTGGTTAATACCCGTTAAGGTTTAACTAACACATGGTGTTTAAGATTTCTTCTAACTGGAACTTGAGTGAGGAAACCCGGGACTGACTCCGGTCATGCATGCTAAGGAAAGGGGGACGGTATCTGAATCAGATCCGCCCTCCGCTTAAGGACTTGTCTTCGGACTTGTAGCCTAGGGCCGGTTACCGGCTCAGCTACGCTGGACTCCCGTCCAGGGTAGGTGGCATTAAGATGGTGCGGTGGGATCACCTAAATCCCAGGTTTGGAACTTAGCTACAACCATTCCCTTCCAGGAACGGTTTGTATACTGAGAATAAGTTGAGGTTAAGATTAAGGTTAAGGTAAGTTAAGGAACTGAGGTTAAGGAATTCAGGGCTAAGGAGGGGGTTACTAACCCACTTGATAAGGGAACACTTGAGTCGTTCATTGTTTGTGAACTATTTGTGTTCATTTGTGGATTATTGTTATTGCACTTCATATCATGCTTGTGTATGTAATCAATTTCCATGCTATCGACAATTAGTCGTCGTAGCCCCGTTAGCTTGGGGGCCATGAGAGGGAGTACCAGCATTCGTGCTGACCCCCTTTGGGGGCTGTTTTTACACTTGCAAGTAAGAGGCCCATGAGGACACACCACGAGAGTAGGAGCGGTTAGACTTAGGATGGGATGTTTATTTTGAGCACGGGTTGCGCTTGTGCACCCGTCTGTTATATTTAAACTGATGTAAGGTTGTGATTATGACTTAGTTACTTGTACTCGGTTGGTGGTTGGTATATTGAATGGTGATGTTTTGGTCGGATGTTAATTTGGATAAGTGTTGTAATTGCTAAGGCCGGTATATTCTAACGATCAGACCGTGGCAAGGTCCAGGTTTGTTATTTCCGCTGCGACGAATTCGATTAAGTGTTCAGTTTGCGATAACCACGATTGGCTTTGGACGGGGTGTTACAAAAAGTGGTATCAGAGCGTAGTTACGCTCTGATCAAGAAATACCGGACATAGTAACCACCGAGTTAGGATATAAGTTAAGGAATAAGTGATGGGTTAAGGGTGTGAGAAGTTAGAGTGAGTAGAGTCAGATGACCACTAATAAGTGTGGATCGTCTTTACCGTCTACGGACGTTATAAATTCGCTAACCAAAACAGTGGTGGATACGAATCTAATGTGAGTTATGCTTGTTCAGATGTCAGGAAGGAGAAGCCGAGGCCGTGTTCGAGGCGATGAGACTGAGATACCTGAGGGGCAGACGATCGCAGAGATCGTGGCTGCCGCATTAGGGCACATGGGCTATCAGCCTGGTGTGGGTGCACCACCTCCACCGCCACAACCCAGGGAACCAAATTGGGTGAAGAGTCTTGCAGATCTTCGACCCGCACACTTTAAGGGGGAGACCGATCCCGCCAAGCTTAAGGCGTACATCTCCGAGCTGGAGACCGCCTTTGAGACCCTTGATGTCCCTGCTGGGATCAAGGTGCGTCTGGCTGCTTTCTATCTGAAGGGTGCGGCAGGCGATTGGTGGAAGCTGGTGAGGGCCGAGCATGTGGCCAATCCAGAGTTCGGCTGGGAGCAGTACACCGCCTTGCTACGAGCAAAGTACTACCCCGCCCATGTCCAGACGAAGAAGCGCTTGCAGTTGGATGCGCTTAAGCAGACTGACAAGATGACGGTGGACGAGTATTACTCAGAGTTCACCGCCTTGCTCCGTCTTCTGCCAGGTCTTGGATATTCTGACCAGATCCTGGTGGACCGCTTCTATGGCGGGCTTAGCCATCGACTCCGCTACGGCATGGGGCCGACGAGTTACACTACCTTGCAGGTAATAAGAATGATTGAGATTTGAGTAAGTAATGAGTAAGATTTAGATTATAAGAAAATAAGAGTGACTAATACTGTGGAAAGCAGGAGTGCTATCATGCCGCTGCTAAGGTTGAGATAACCATCCAGCTGAGGGATGAGGACAATGCCAAGAGAAGAGTGCTGGTAAGAGTACAGAACAAGGGCAAGGTGGGTACAAGAAACAGAAGTACCAGCCTCAGGCCCAGAAAAGTCAGAACCCAAAAGGGAAGGAGGAAAAGGAGAAGGCTCCGGAAGAGCCATTGAAGTTGACGTATGCTTACACAGCTACACCCCTGCGCTCTAGGGCGCCAAAGGGTAAGGGATTGGTATTGAGTGAGTTAAGAAACAATTAGTAACCATTTGAGATATGAGTATTGATATTATAAATGATCAGGATCTAGACTGAGAAGGGAGCCGGTGGTGGCTACCAGCGACGCTACATCTGTAGGTGGTCACAAGGACCACCCCGGGCTGATTGTAAGGGGAATAAGGTGGAGTGCAACTTTTGTGGGGTTTACGGACACCGAGCATATGAGTGCTTCCGGAACCCGCTAGCAGAGCCTATAGGCCCGATACTAGGGGCAAGGGCAAGACCGATCAGGGAGCTGGATCTGACGGTCAGAGGAAGGTGCAGCAAGCTGCAGACAAGAACCCACGGGTGACCCAGAAGTCGGGACCCACACTACACATGGTGGACCGGGACGATGAGCCTGAACCCTCATCGAGGCCAGGTACCGCTATAACCATTTAGTAATAAAACTACCTGCTTACCGCATTATCATGCATGTTTGGTGAATAATTGAGTTAAGTAAGAATGAGATAAGATTAGAACTTAAGTAAGATATAACCTACTACCACTTTAGGAAGCTTCAACATCTGCTATCCAATACCATCTACACCTAACCCGGAGCACACCGACATCGAAACCATAGACTTTCCAACCGAACAATGTCAGGTTATCCGCCCAGGTATGATTTTATTAAGGGGATACCTGACACCCGAAGCACAAATAGCCATCATCAGAAGATGCAATCAACTAGGAATGGGACCGGGAGGTTTTTACACACCGGAGTACCCAGGGGGATCAAGGATGAAATTAAAGATGATGAGCTTAGGCAAGGATTGGAATCCGTATGCCAAGAACTACCAAACCACGAGGATGCAAGATGGAGTCTCACCACCGGGGATACCCGAAGAGTTCCATCCAGTTATTACACAAGTCGTGGAAATCGCTCAGCAATTGGAAGCTGAACCGATTCCAGACATTCGGGCAGACATTTGCATTGTGAACTTCTACGAGAAGGATGGGCGACTTGGACTACACCAGGATAAGGACGAGACAACGGAGTCTCTCGAAAGAGGGATACCCGTGGTGTCTTGGTCCATTGGGGATGATGCAGTTTTTATACGGCGAGCAGAAGCGTGCGGACCGTGCGAATAAGTTAGTACTTAAGTCAGGAGATGTGTTAATTATGGGAGGAGAATCAAGGATGTTATACCATGGGATTAAGAGAATCAAGTTGAATACAGCACCGTCAGCAGTAATCAATGCGACGCATATGAAACCTGGGAGATTGAACCTAACCTTTAGACAATATTAGCATGTAATGTTAGAGAGAGGAATGAGATGTAAGATTAAGCTCATGTTGTAAACAGGATGGTTATGAATAAAATAACAGTGTTGTTCATATAAATTGTTACGACTCTTGTTATACCATCAATACTCATGAAGCTTGTGAACACAATTAGGTTATGGACTCGGTACGGAAGGTGCGTTAAGCATACTTACAGAGGTACAGGCCGACGTCGGTGGTACTATCCTCACCGGCGCCTTTCCGATTAATGGGATTGAGGCATCAGTTCTCTTCGACTCAGGGGCCTCGCATACCTTTGTCTCGGCATCTTTCGCGAACAGGTTGGGGCTAGACGCTGATGAGCTACCTGACTTCACGGTTACGCTCCCGTCTAAGGAGAAGGTTCGTTGCACTCGTTACTACCGAGGAGCCATTGTCAGAATTAAGGGAGAAGACTTTCCAGTCAGTTTTATTGAGTTCAGTGAGCTAGGATTTGATGTTATCTTCGGGATGAACTGGTTGGAGCGGCACAAGGGACGTATCCTCTGCGCCGAGCATAGATTGCTGCTCAGGAGTCCGTCTGGGGTAACAATATCATACCGCCAGAGGCCCAGAGAGCCTTCGACTAAGATCATCACCGCCATGGCAATGTATAAGGAATTGAGGAGAAAGGAAGAAGTGTACCTCTGCTATGTACAGGACATAGAGAGAGACCCTGAGTTCGACCCCGACTTACCGGTAGTGTCGGAGTTCCCCGACTTATTTCCACGGGAACTGCCCGGCATGCCACCCACTCGGGAGGTAGAGTTCACCATCGAGCTGCTACCTGGTACCGGACCGATAGCCAAGGCACCATACCGTATGGCTCCGGCAGAAATGACTGAGTTAAAGGAACAATTGAAAGATTTGTTAGATAAGGGATTTATAAGACCAAGTGTGTCACCATGGGGAGCGCCAGTCCTCTTCGTGAAGAAGAAGGATGGTAGTCTCCGCCTCTGCATCGACTACAGAGAGCTGAATGCAGTGACAGTGAAGAATAAGTACCCACTACCCCGCATTGACGATCTGTTCGATCAGTTGAAAGCATCTGTGTTCTCCAAGATTGATCTCAGATCGGGGTATCATCAGATAGCCATTAAGGAGGGAGACATTGAGAAGACGGCATTCCGGACACGATACGGCCACTATGAGTTTACAGTGATGCCGTTCGGTTTGTCGAACGCACCGGCGAAGTTTATGGATCTGATGAACCGCTTGTTCCGGGAGCAGCTGGACAAGTCGGTTGTGGTGTTTATTGATGACATTTTGATATACTCGAGATCTAAGGTTGAACATGAGGAACATCTGAGGAGGGTATTGGAAATATTGAGGGAGAACCAGCTATCTGCTAAGTTCTCCAAATGTGAGTTTTGGCTTGACCAGGTCTCTTTCCTAGGTCATGTCATTTCAGATGTTGGGATCTCAGTGGATCCAGCAAAGATTGATGTCGTACGTACTTGGCCAAGGCCGAAGACTGTTACCGACATCCGGAGCTTTATCGGTCTGGCAGGTTACTACAGGAGGTTTGTTAGGGATTTCAGCAAGGTCGTGAAACTGATGACCAGTCTGATGAAGAAGGATGCACCGTTCTTGTGGACGATTGACTGTGAGAATCATTTCAGAGCTGAAGGACTCACTGACCACTGCACCGGTTCTGACCATTCCAGACGGTAGAGGGCTTTGAGGTTTATTGTGATGCTCCGGCAGAGGGCTGGGTTGCGTGCTCATGCAACATGGCAAGGTGGTGGCATATGCCTCACGCCAGTTGAAGAAACATGAGGAGAACTACCCCACATGATTTGGAGCTGGGAGCTGTAGTCTTCGCTTTGAAGATATGGCGCCACTACTTATATGGGGTTAGTGTGACGATCTACACCATCATAAGAGTTTGAGATACATATCACTCAGAAGGAGTTGAATCTTCGACAGAGGAGATGGTTAGAGTTTCTGAAAGACTATGACATTGACCTCCAATACAAAGAGGGGAAGGCCAATGTTGTGCAGACGCCCTGAGCCGTCGAGCACACTCACTCCATTCGCTAGTTTCTTTCTCCAGCTTGGTTGATGAGGTGCGAGAGGCTCAGAGGACAGATGAGTAATGAGAGAGGTCAGACAGAAGCTGACAGATGGTACCTTTGAGAGTCAGAAATACGACTTCAGACTTCATGATGATGATCTGATCAGACTTAAGGGCGGTTATGCATACCACGGGGCACGGATCTGAAAGACCGTATACTTAGAGAATCACACTGTTCTTCAGTTTCCATCCATCCGGGAGCCTCTAAAATGTATAAAGACATGAAGAGATACTTCTGGTGGTCGGGGATGAAGACAGATGTTACCGAGTTCGTCTTGAGGTGTCTCACATGCCAGAAGGTAAAATTCGAGCACCGACGACCGGGCGGAATGGTACAATCGATGCCAGTTCCGGAATGGAAGTTCCATGATATCTCCATGGACTTTGTAGTTGGACTTCCACCTGCTAGGGGAGGCCTCAACATGATATGGGTGGTGGTGGATCGCCTTACCAAAGTAGCCCGATTCATACCGATGAAGGATACTTGGAAGGTGACCAAATTAGCTGAGTTGTTTGAGAAAGAAATCATGAGACATCACGGGATACCAAAGACCATAGTGTCAGATAGAGATACCAGATTCCTTTCGAGGTACTGGAGAGCTACCAGAGAAGCGTTGGGTACAGAACTCAAGCTGAGTACCGCGTTCCATCCTCAGACAGATGGTCAGACTGAGCGTACTATTCAGACACTCGAGGACATGCTGAGGGCATGTGCCTTAGACTTCCAGGGCAGTTGGATTGACAAATTGCATCTGATCGAGTTTTCATACAATAACAGCTATCACGCTTCGATCAAGATGACACCTTTCCAAGCGTTGTACGGTAGACCATGTCGTACACCGCTCTGCTGGGATGAGTCGAGTGAGACGGTCATTATAGGACCAGAGTACTTAGAGCAAGTTAAGGCTGAAGTTCAGCAAATCAGGGAGAACATGAAAGCTGCTCAAGATAGGCAGAAGTCGTATGCTGATGTTCGACGACGGGACCTGGAGTTCGCAGTGGGCGACCAGGTACTTCTGCGAGTTTCACCGATGAAGGGTGTATTCAGGTTTGGGAAGAAGGGCAAATTAAGCCCGAAGTTTGTTGGTCCTTATGAGATTACGGAGCGGGTGGGCCCGGTTGCTTACAGGTTGAATTTACCTGCTGAGCTGGGTAAAGTGCATGATGTTTTTCATGTTTCACAGCTAAAGAAATACATGCACCACCCCTCCCATGTGTTAGAACCTGAGAGGTTGACTTTAGAACCGAATATGAGATCCATGGAAACTCCTCAGAGAATCTTGGACAGTAAGACTAGGGACACTCGCCATAAGTCAGTGCGACTGGTGAAGGTTCTCTGGTCTAACCAGGATGTCGAAGAGGCCACGTGGGAATTAGAGGATAAGATGAGGGCAAAGTATCCTTCTTTGTTTACTGACTAGATCGTCTGTATAGGGTACGGGGCGTACCCCTTTTTAAGGGGGGTAGAGCTTCCTCGCTTTTGAGTTAGGAAACAAACATGTTTGTCGTTTGTTTGGTTGTTTAAGATGTGAATTTGTGTAAGTTGCTACACTTTGGTGTTAAGTTTGAATTATGTATAATACTTATGTATTGTATTTTGAGATTGACCCTTGAGTCTTGAGACGTGTGAATGTGAATATAAGATGTGGTGTTAAGATTAAGGAAATTGAGTACCGTGAATGGTTAAGCACATACGTGAACTTTGGGGACAAAGTTCTTTTAAGGGGGGTAGATTGAAATACCCCAAACTTAGATATGGTGTTTAAATGATAAACTAAGTTATAAGGAGGCTAAAGGATGCCTTAGAAACATTAAGAAACATTCCTAATCAAAGAAAACATAAGGAAACACCAAAAGAGCAGTTTAAGCAAAAATGTGCTCTAAGCTTGGAGGGACTTGGGTGAGTACCCAAATATTGTTCTAAGACCTTATTAATATCCTAATGGTCATTTTAAATCAATTACCAAAGAAAACCAAGCTTGAAAACAAGTTAAAACACAAAATGTGCTTTAAGGAGTCTTAAAGCACATTTTTGAAAAATTGTCTTGTAAATGAGTTTTGAATGGCTAAATGTCCATCATTACTCTTTAATTAACATGTGTACTATATAGTATCACATTTGGAAGTCTATATCAATGGGAAATCAAAAATTTCACAACAATGCGCCTTGTTTTGTGAATAGTAATTTAATTAAGCTAGTTTATAACATAAGTCAATATAAGTGAGATATTTGGTCAACAAAGACTTAAGTACCCCTTGTTACTTAATGGGGGCCGGTTTTTACAAGGTGAGTCACCACCTTTGTTAGTCATTAAGTAAATAAATAACTATAAAGCAAAACGACTATTTACTTTATACATAAATATCACACTTTACTCACCTCTCTCCTCACCTCTTCATTCTCCATCTTCTCCACCGGTTTTCTTTGCTCTCTTCCTTCTCTCTCACGTAAAACTCAACCTCCATGCTAGCTCCATCTAGCTTTGTACACTACTTACTCATTTTAGCTCCAAAACCAAAACAAATTACATATTCCTCTTAGTTAGCTCAAGCTCTCTCTTTCTATCTTTTCAAAACTTCAAGAGCTTTGATTTGGTGCCAAGCCAAACCACCATTAGAGGAGGAAATTCAAGTTTGGAGACTCCATTGGCTTCTCCATTCTCTTAAGGTAAAGAAAGTGTAAGAAAATCTAGGTTTCCATCACTTTTCTTCTTGACCGAAAATGTATGCTCATGAGGCTTCATTTTAATGCCTTGTTCTAGCTTGTTTTCTACTCTTCAAAGGATTGAGGAGGTCCTTCTTGCTTCATATCCAAGCTTGTCTTGAGAAACCAAGGTAAAACAATCACCTTAATACCTTAAAGCACATTTTTAACCTAGGGTTTGTTCCTTAGGGTTAATGTATTATCTAGTACTCATTGGAGTCATTGGATATTGGTTAGAACATTGGCAAGGAGATATATATTGGTGACCAAGATTGAGCAAGGAAAAACCTAAGGAAGAAAGTTTTTAAAGCTTGTAAAAGAACAAGGTAAATTACTTACCTTAAGGTGTTTTATTGTTTAAGGGAATGGGATTTAGATATGTGATGAGTTTAGTGTAGAGTTTACATTAGAAAAGGGTTATATATGACCTAGGAGAAACAATGACTATGTTTGAGAACTTGTGACTAAGGAGCCAATGAGAAAAGAGATAGTCAAACAATGTTGAAATGAATTACAAGAAGCATTTTATTTCAATGGGAGCCTTGTTGTGTGTATTCGCAGGTTAAAGGCAAATATATGTGGAAATTCAGTGGTTAAGATTATTGTCATTTAAGGGCCTAAGTGCCAAGCATTTAAGTTTATGCACTAAGTAATGATGTGGTGTAGTTTTGGTGTAAATTGTGTGTTAAGGTGTTGTGATGAGAATTTAAGTGATATTGGTTGGTTGATGGAGAAAAACTAAGTGTTAGGATGTACTATATGCTAGAGAACCCATGGCAAAATTTAAAGGAGAACTTAAGTGTTTAAGATGTTCTAAGGGGATTTAATGACTAAGGAAGTACTAGGAAGTTCTAGAGGTTGTCTTGATGAAAAAGGGGTGAGATTAAGGTGTTTTAATGAGTTATAATGACTTAGGCATCGCTATGAAGGATTTAGGAATCAAGAGAATGCACTTGAGTATTTAGGACTTAGGCAAATGTTGGTAAACAACTAGGAAGGAATTAATGTGTTGATGGATGGAAGCATAAGCTTGTTAAGGAACTTTAAGTGAATGCATAAAAGAGTTTTAGATGGTGGAAGATGCTTGGGAGATGATGTTATAGTGGTGAGGGAGCATTTGGCATAGTGGTTACATTAGGTATGAACCACCACCTAGAAATCCTAGGGGAAAATATTACAAGTGTTGGCATGATTACAAGGAAAATGCATAATGATTAAAGTGGATGTTGGTGAGTGATTTAAAGTGTTTAGTGGTTGGCTTAAGGTGTATTTGAGGTGCCCAAATGAGGTTAGAACATATTAGGATATATGAGGAGAAGTTTGGTGTTAAATGGGAATTTAGAAACAAGGTTCTGGAGCCGACCGACCTTAGGGACCGGACCTGCAAGGTCGGTCGAGCTCAATTTACACTACCGGAAATGGTCTCTGGAATCGACCGAACTTGAGGACCGGACTTACAAGTTCGGTCGGGCTTGTATTTTGTGAAGGAATTAAGTCTCTGAAATGGACCGACCTTGGGACCGGACTTGCAAGTTCGGTCATGCCTAGAATTATGTACGGGAATAAGTCTCTGGAGTCGACCGAACTTGGGACCGGACTTGGCAAGTTCGGTCGAGCTCAAATTTCCCACGGGGAAAACTCTCGGGAATGGACCGGACTTGCAAGGTCAGTCGGGGTAGAATTTTCAAACGGTAATATGTTCTGGAATGGACCGACCTTGGGTAAGGTCGGTCGGTAAGTTTGGTCGAGCCTAAAACAAAAAAAAAAATTTTAAATTCTAAGGATGTTTAATGGTATTAATGGTACACCATTTAGAGGACATTGATGATTAGAGACCTAAGAACCTAAGGGGATTAAGTTAAGTTAAATATAAGCTAATAAGCTTAAGGTTAAGTTGCAAGATTAAGTTATAAGACTTAAGAAGTGTTGATTGGGGACCACTAAGGGTTAAGTAAGTTAAATAAGTTAAGTAAAGTATAAGTAATTAATAATCTAAGTTGGATGGATGTTTTAGGACTCGAAAGTTGGGACTCAGAGGAAAATTAAACTACGGGACAAACGACGGTGAACGGTACAATCTTTCTTGTGACCTGCTTGCTAATGAGGTGTCCCTCGGCTTGTGTGCTATCTGTTTAAATGCTATGACTAAAACAAGATAAAGCATGCAACCGGTTATATTTGTTCTTGTTGTGTATGTGTTATCTTTGCACTAACCCACGAGACTTGAGATTGCTACTAACCAAGTTTAGTGCTTACTAAGTTAAGAATAAGAGTTAAGTTTGGTGATTGTTTGTTAATACCCGTTAAGGTTTAACTAACACATGGTGTTTAAGATTTCTTCTAACTGGAACTTGAGTGAGGAAACCCGGGACTGACTCCGGTCATGCATGCTAAGGAAAGGGGGACGGTATCTGAATCAGATCCGCCCTCCGCTTAAGGACTTGTCTTCGGACTTGTAGCCTAGGGCCGGTTGCTGGCTCAGCTACGCTGGACTCCCGTCCAGGGTAGGTGGCATTAAGATGGTGCGGTGGGATCACCTAAATCCCAGGTTTGGAACTTAGCTACAACCATTCCCTTCCAGGAACGGTTTGTATACTGAGAATAAGTTGAGGTTAAGATTAAGGTTAAGGTAAGTTAAGGAACTGAGGTTAAGGAATTCAGGGCTAAGGAGGGGGTTACTAACCCACTTGATAAGGGAACGCTTGAGTCGTTCATTGTTTGTGAACTATTTGTGTTCATTTGTGGATTATTGTTATTGCACTTCATATCATGCTTGTGTATGTAATCAATTTCCATGCTATCGACAATTAGTCGTCGTAGCCCCGTTAGCTTGGGGGCCATGAGAGGGAGTACCAGCATTCGTGCTGACCCCCTTTGGGGGCTGTTTTTACACTTGCAGGTAAGAGGCCCATGAGGACGCACCACGAGAGTAGGAGCGGTTAGACTTAGGATGGGATGTTTATTTTAAGCACGGGTTACGCTTGTGCACCCGTCTGTTATATTTAAACTGATGTAAGGTTGTGATTATGACTTAGTTACTTGTACTCGGTTGGTGGTTGGTATATTGAATGGTGATGTTTTGGTCGGATGTTAATTTGGATAAGTGTTGTAATTGCTAAGGCCGGTATATTCTAACGATCAGACCGTGGCAAGGTCCAGGCGTTTGTTATTTCCGCTGCGACGAATTCGATTAAGTGTTCAGCTTTGCGATAACCACGATTGGCTTTGGACGGGGTGTTACAGAGTGGGACCAAAAGCATGTTTGGGTGCATGAGTGTGGGTGATTACAACTGTCCTAGGGTGCATCTCCATCCAATCCATTTAAACATCTGTTTAATTTATTTGGTTACCTTTCTTATTGTGTAAAATCAATCAATCAAGCTTGCCTCCAGCTAAACCACCATCATTTATAGATTTTTGTTGTACTAGATACCGAACTGAGAAGTTTTATAGTTACCGATTTCCATGTGGATATGACACTTGTCGTACGACATTGATTAAGTGCACTAACCTACAGCTTGCATATATATATATTGCACAACAAGTTTTTGGCGTTGATGCCGGGAAAGATGATAGTTTCCATCATTTCCCCAGTTTCAGTATTTTTAGTGTTTATTTAGTTTTAATTGTTGTTTATTTTTGTTAATATTTATTATTTATAATAGCTTAGTGTAATTTATTAGGCGTATACTTTTAAGTATCTTTTGTCTCTTTAGTGTATGTCAAATACTCAAGCGAAGGTTTTACACTTGTCAATCTAAGACCTAAACTTGAGTGTTCCTTGCTAAGAGCTAGAAGAAACAGAAGAAATATAACCATGACGGACAATGAAGTCAGAGATGACTTACACCAACAGCCAGAAGCTCAACGCCAAACTCTTCAAGACTATATCAACCTTGCACTGATGGGAGAGCACCATCTATAGTTCTCTCACATAATTGTTGAAGAAGTCGACAATGGGTTTTCAAGACTAGTTTCATTATAGAAATTTGAGACTTAGAAAGATTTAGTGGATGAATCCAGATGATGCACCCAACCACCTAAGTCTTTTTCTAGAAGTTCTGTAATTCCTTTGAGAAAACCGGTGCTTTAAATGAAAGAATCTGATTGCAATTGTTTCCTCACTCTCTTCAAAATGCATCTACGAAAGACCCTGGTTGATGTTGCAATCTTAAGGGTAGCTGAGAGGACTTTCATATAGCAGACAAAGAGAAATGGGGACAAGGGCTCATCATGTCAAAGGCCCCGATTTCAAACAAAAATGTGACCGAGCCTTTTGTTAATAAGGACGGTAAAAGAAACCGAGGTACATAATATATTTCTCAACCGTATTTACCCAGTTTTCATGAAATCTCATATTTCTTAAGAACTGAAGAAGAAAAAACCATTCCACTATATTGAAAGTTGTGGTCATATCAAGCTTTAGGGTGAAATGCCCCCTTTAGTTGCTTTGGATGTTCTCATTATGGATTATTTCGTCGGCGGTAATGATGTTGTCGTAAATTAATCTACTGGGAACAAATGTCTCCGGTCCCCTAAAATAACAAACTTAAGAATACCCGGAATCCTGTTAACGAGAACCTTAGATATCACTCTGGGATTATTTCGTGGGCAGCGTGAACCATTTAAATTTGTATCATTCATCTAATTTGATGTTATATATATATGTACACAATTATGTATGTTGTGATTTGAAAACACGTAATTAGTTATTAAATGATCTCCAAATAAATATTACAACAATTTATGTATGATATTATTATTAAAAAGAGAAAGACTGTTTATCTAGTATTTGCCAATGTCAAACGCAGTTAAGTAGCAGCGCCCAGAGAAACTAGATTGTAATGTAAAATACGCAATCAAATATATATCACACAAATGTTTATAATATTCATAATGTTGAATGGTACAAATGGAAACATAGGATATTAAACCATCAGTACAATTGATACAATATTTTTTTTAGACGCTGGCTTACAATCTTGATAAAAACAAGTACACCCCACAAAACATAAAGATCAATCAAAAGTTCACTTATAGAAATCCAATCTTAAATAGAAATATCATGATCCACATAGTTTGTGCAAGACAAACTCTTTAGTCACGATAATTACTCTCACATGCCATTAGTCATTAATTATGTGGTTCACAGTGCAAACATTCGCACGACCACTTGCCAGTAGATACGGCTTTGCATTCTCCCCTGGCATTTTGTTTTGCTACACAATTAGCATCACACAATGTAGAGTCGCTGCTTGTGCATGTTGCAGAAAGGTCTGGATCCCAGTGGCCACAACATTGGCACATGCACTTACCATTACTGCATGACCCAGACTCATAATTTTGGGCTTTGCAGCTACTGTTACACAGGTCCGAAGTTGTACATGTGCCTTCTTCATAATTGACACATTGTGCGATTGCTACAAAATATTCAAAGAAGAATTATATATAGACACAAAAGTAGCACAAACGAACAACCTTATTTTTACAATCATTAATTATTACAAGCTTAATTAAATTAAACTGGACTATATTTACTATTATTCAAAAGTTTGAACATATCATATACACGTAAGTACAAGGAAAAAAAAAACAAAATATAACAAAGCTCGCCAGATCTAAGTACTGACTTTAAGTGATTTTCATCATAATACATATTACTTACCTGAACTCAAGAACAACATGAACATGATGGTGGTGACTCCTACCGCGAACACTATCTTGGCCATCTTTCTGAATGCTAATCAAACTTGGAATCTCTTAGATGTTTTTGTATCTTCTGAGTGAAATAGCATTAGAATGTCGGGTATTTATAGGAAAACTTGCTAAGTATACGATTATAATAATAATAATCAGTCACAACAAAAACAATTTGTGGTTCATTTTCATCATATATGATTATTAGCAGGGGCGGAGACAGGGGGGCTGGTGGGTGTGCGGTCCCCCCAACTCTCTCGGGTACATACTTAGATTAGTTCTAGCTTTATTGTTATATAGTTTATTTATGTTAATAGATATTTGTTCACCCCCGTAACATTTTGTAAAATATCATATGAAATCACTAAGTTTTATTTATTATCACTTTAATTTCTATTAATATGTAATATTTGTTTTAGAATTATATTGTGAAAAAAATCATTTCTAGTCTATATATATAAGAAAACTCTTAATATTCTTAATTTAGCAATATAGTCTAAAGTAAAACGGATTATTATGTTCTTAGTAATCATGTAGCCCTTATATCCATAATACAAGTGTTTTTATTTTTTATTACAAATTTTGTAAATTACTAGTTTAAAATTACTAGTTTAAAATTAGTTGCATTAACATATAATTTAGTACACCAATTTTAAAAAATTTGAAATAAAAAGGTAAAAACAAATTTATTTATATATATGTTAATCTATATATTTCAATTTTATTTTAATTTTTCTATCAAATTTAATATAAAATCAGTTTTTAAATATAATTATAAATAATAAAAAATTTATTATTTTAAAATATTAATTAATATTATTAAAAAAATCTGGCCCCCTTACAAATATTTCCTAGCTTCGCCTCTGATTATTAGTATATTATTCTCAAAGTTTAATAGGTTAGGATTCCTGTGAGATGCATATTGAAACAATGTAATATGATACATATATTTTTTTTTAATTCTTTTCTTGTGCTGTCATAAGTTAATTATCGTGGCAACATCATTCTTCTTGAGATAAGGTTATTATCATGCCAACATTATGTACACACACTGAAGTCAGTATTATTGACCCTTAATTCTAAATCATATAATATCCTCAAGAGCGATCACGGTTTAATCCCTTTTATTATAAGCAGTATTATGCTCGGTGCATTGTTCAGTTTCAATTAGAAAAGGACACGTACTTATAAGAAGTTAATACAATCAAATATTATCTTTAGTTGTTCGTTGAAGTACTAATTAAAACTGAGCACAAGTCTCTAATAAGGAATCATGTTGTCATCCTTTAGGATATTGTTTGAGACTAAGTCAAATATAAAAATATCAAATCTCAATTATCCCAAAAATTGATGCGGTCTCCTCCCCATCTCCTATTGCAATACCATATATAAAATTATTAGCAAAATCCTTGTGAAGAGACTGAATGATGCCCTCTCCTCCCTTGTCAGTCACGGGGTCAAACTAATATAGAAGTTAAGCAACATGACAATGAGAATATTAAATACTCTTGGCTATCATTTTTCACAAAAAGTCAAAAAATAAATATTTTTTATAAAAGCATGAAGAAATTAAATTGCAGAAACTAGCATAGATTAGCTTGGGATCTTTTTCCAATTTCAGTCCATTACACGTATAGATTATAAGGCATGTGAAATAATGCCTTATTCGATATTACCTTTTAACACCACACACTCATGATCAAGAAAGAAAATGAAATTAACATTTAGTACCATGAAGTTATGTCTTATTCGATACTACATTTAGTGGTATTTTTCTATCTAAGTATGTGCCAGAGCTGGATGAGAACTAGAAGGCGAGGAAGTTCAAGAGCGAGTTGAGACCAGACATCAAATCAGTTATGGCACCCTTTCGCCATAAGACTTTCCGGGTTGTGGCTGGTGTAGCTCTGGATGTGGATAGTGATCTGAAGATGAGACAGTCATCCTGGAAAGACCCGAAGAGGAAGCAATGGGCAAAGGATTATGGAACGGAGGATCATGCTTCTTCTTAGAAGAAGCAGTTCCATGGTGATCGTAAGAGATCTTCTTTTTCTTGTAGCAGTAAGTGTGATTATTATGGCCGCTCCCATCCTGGTCGATAGTGCTACAAGAAGTCTGGAGCATGCTTCAAGTGTGGTTCCATGGAGCATCGGATCGCTCACTGTCCCTAGGCTGGTGAGGGTGGTAGTGGCAGTTCAGGAGGCGGAGGTGCCGGTTCAGGATGTGAGGTGAAGACCAAGCAGAATAAGCCTTGGCCTTAGGCGCGAGTGTATGCCATGGCTGGTGAGCTAGACCGCGTGACCAACCGCGTCGTTTCAGGTATTCTTTAGCTATCTACTCAGCCAGGTTTCTACTTTTTGATTCTGAAGCTACCCACTCCTTTGAGTCAGGTGATTTACTGGGTAGGCTTGGTCTGTATGTGAGCCAAGAGGCATTGAGTTGTGTATTACTAGCCCATTGAGTGGAGAGGCTCCCCTTGTTCTTGATTCTATGTATAGAGCCTGCTCGCCAGTAGTCATCTCGGTGATATAGGCGTTCAGCTTCCTGAGAAAGGGATGTTAGAGCTACTTATGTTATGTCCCCGAGGTGAGAGAGGGATCTAGATTGGACGACATCCTTGTGGTTCGCGAGTTCCCTGAGGTGTTTTAGGATGATATGCCAAGACTTCCGCCAAATCGTGAAGTGGACTTCTCGATAGAGTTGGCGCTAGGGACTCAAGGCTCCATATCGCATGAGTCTAGCAAAGCTTAAGGAGCTGAAAGTTCAGCTGCACGATCTGTTGGATAAGGGCTTTATCCGCTCTAGCGTGTCTCCTTGGGGTGCGCAGTTCTGTTTCTGAAAAAGAAGGATGACAGCTTCAGATTGTGCATCGACTACTAGGAGCTTAATAAGGTTACCATTAAGAACCGGTATCCCCTTCCCCGTGTCAATGATCTATGTTTGATCATTTGTCTAGTGCGACAGTGTTTTAGAAGATCGTTATTCGCTTTGGTTATCATCAGTTGAGGATTAAGACCGAGGTTGTACCGAAGTCTGCTTTTAGGATTCAGTATGGTCAATTCCTTATGATGTTGTTCAAGTTGACAAATGCTCCTTCATTCCTTATAGATATGATGAACCGTGTGTTCAAGACATTTCTGGACCAGTTTGTGGAGGTATTTATAGACGACATCTTGGTGTATTCCAAGAGTATTGGGGAGCATTTGAGGATAGTGCTACGGACGTTGATAAAGCTTGAATTGTACGCTAAGCTGAAGAAGTGTGAGTTTTGGCTTGATCGGGTGGTCTTCTTAGTCAAGTTGTCTCAAAGAATGGTAATTAAGTGGACCTAGAGAAGATTAGGGCCGTCATAGAGTGGGCGAGGCCCACGAGTGTAGCAGAGATTCAGAGTTTCCTTGGTTTAGCGGGCTACTATTGGAAGTTCGTTGAGAGCTTCTCGAAGATTGTGTCCCCCTTGATCCGTCTTCAGAGGAAGGATTTCAAGTTCGAGTGGAGCAAGGCTTGCGAGTAGAGCTTCTAGGAGCTTAAGAGGATGTTGATGTCCACTCCTATCTTGACTCTAACATCTGGGACAGATGGCTTGAAGGTGTTTTGTGATGCATCGCATAGAGGTTTGGGATGCATTTTGATTCAGCATGGGAAGGTGGTTGTGTATGGCTCCTGTCAGCTTAAGCCATACAAGAAGAACAATCCGACCCATGATAAGATAGCGGTGGTTGTGTTTTCTCTGATCGATCGAATCAAGGCTGGTCAGGAGGTTGATGCAGAGTTGTGCAGGATTCGAAAGAGATTGTCTACTGGTCAGGATTCAGATTTTAGTGTGTCCGATTATGGTTGTCTTTGGTTTAGGGGTAGGGTATGTGTGCCGAGTGATGCTACCTTGAGGCAAGAGATTATGTAGGAGGCACATGAAGCCCCGTACCCAGGTGGTGTTAAGATGTACAGAGACGTCAGAGAGTCGTTATGGTGGGTCAATATGAAGAGAGAGATCTCAGAGTTCGTGTCCAGATGTCAGACATGTCAGCAGGTGAAGGCTGAACATTAGAGACATGCTGGGCTTCTTCAGCCTCTTCTGGTTCCAAGGTGGATGACAGTTCATAATGTAGTTACCCAGAATACTCAGTCCTATCTGAGATCTTGGTGTTAACCAACAGAATGATTGCAACCCAGATATAGAAGAAAACTCAGCCACTAATATATATTAATAGCGTGAAAAACTCTTCACCTGATCTATTCAACACCTTGAACAATCACACACTAATCTATCACTCTTCGAATGACAATAACACACCTAGAACAATGAATAAAGAATGACTCTTAACTCTCCATATGGGTCTCGCCGTATCAGGTATAACTCTGTTCTTAATCCCCAAAAGTGTGACCCGTATACTAAATCTATACAGTATATATATATATACATGAGATAATGGGAATTTCCCAAACTTAAACAAACTTCCCTCCAAGAATGTTCAAGTAACCATAACGTCAACTGAGTGAGATATATTAGGAGCAAATCTCAACAACCTAACAGCGCAAATACTCTCACGTGTGCAGCTCTGTTTCTGTTGTAGTCTAAAGGGAATTTACCGAAAAGGACATATACTGAGTACAGGACTAGCTCAGCATATTTTGTCACACATCAAAAACAATAAGTATGTATAGCGCACATACATTTATAGTTTCCCCCTTTTTTGATGTGTGCAAACTTGGTCATGGTGAATAAAGGAATCACATAGGTCGTATTCCCCCTGAAATGTAGATTCCCCCTGAAACAAAGCTAACTTGATCAACAACCAAAAATCTCTATATTCACCATGTTTCCCCCTTTTACGCAATAAAAAATGGTACGTGCCTATAAACTCATGAAATGTAAAATGATATATCGAGGAACACGCAATAGCATTTTATACAATGTTAATGGCAGGAAAGAGTTTCAGAAAGTAGCACATGTAAACGACGAAGTCAGCAGAGCACCAGCTAAAAAAACAAGAACAAGCAACCAAAGTGCAGAAAGGGAAACAGTCTGAAACAAAACACCAGCAAAAGAACACAACTGCAACAACCTAGAACTGGACAACTACACCAAAGACAAGGTAGGGACAAGGCAAGGATCATGGGCAAGAATCAACGTCGCACCCCCAAATGAGTCTCAAAATGAACCAAACAAGCATCAATAGCCTTGATAAGAGACATAATCTCATCCAACTGTTGCGGGAGAGTGCCAAGATTCTTTACAGCGCCCGAAACAACCTTGGGAGGCTGTTTAACAATCCATATATTTCCAGCCAGTGCAAGACCCATCTTAGAAAGAGTTATCTGAGAAAGCTCATGATTATGATCCAGGACTTTGGCAGATTCATTAGAGAGATCAACTGAATAGTACTAAAAATCATTGTCAACCAGGTAGCATAGGGCAGTGATGAAGTACACTGAGTGATGGCATGATGAATGTGGAACAAGATAAAATGGGGCAAACTAATGGGACATTTCTGAATGAGACACCACATCAAACAGATGTCCAGAAAGGTAATTGTGCCCCTTTGATCATTCCTGGGAGCAACCCCCTGATAAATAATAATGTGAAGTAAACGTCCAAGAACATCAAGCTGTTGTTGAGGAGCGGACCTAATTTTCCAGGTCTTAGGTTCAACCCCAAAGAAACCAAAGAGATCTTCATCTTTTTGAGACGAAGCAAAGATATTAACTTCGCGAGAAAAGGTCTTAACACCCTCAAAAGGAACATCCAAAATCATGCCAATCAGTTCAGGATTTAACTCAATATCGACACCCTTAACCTTGGACCGAACAAGATACTCATCCACGAAGTGCAGGTTTTTGTAAAACTCCTTAACAGGTTCCCAGTAGATTTTTGTACCCAGCGTGAACATAGATGACCAGCCTTGAGCCGAAAGACAACTAGCAATATTCGACAACTTATTCTTACGGAGCCAGGTAGAATCTACTCGCTTGCCCACAACAATATGTGTATTACGAATCTCAGTTTTGAAAGAGGGATAACAGGGAAAGGAGTACCCAAACCAAGCAGAGTTTGTAAAGGAAGAGTTCGATGAAGCAACCGATAGGGTAGCAGAAGAACTTGGCACCGGAGAAGCATGTCGGCGATGTTTTGAAGTAGACGCACAGTGAGCTTGAGCAGCGCGACGCTTGCGTTGGCGTAAGACTGACAAGGGCACATCATCATCCGAGAGAGTGTCAGGGTGCGACGGGGTGGATGAGGGCGGAGAAGGCTGGGGGCGACGTGGCCGAAGAGACTGGCAACATCGAAGAATAGCTGCACGGGAAGGACGGGCTTGTGGTCTAAGGTTTCGGCGAGGAGGAGAAGGGTTTTGAGGAGATGAGGGTGGAGATGGCGGGGAAGGATCAGAAGCAGGGGAGTCCTCAAACGGAACATCGCAAAATGGAAAATCATCTGCACATTTCTTGCGTGGAGAATCTGGGGTAGAAGGTGGCATGGGTAAAGGGAGAGGGGGTAGCATGACAGCCAGAGGTACATGGTGCTCAGGTTGCATGGGTAGTAAGCTGGAATCAATGGAGATACGCGGCGGAAGAGGCGAATCAAGAAAATGTGGAATGGTTAGGGCAAGAAGCTGGCGGTAGGCGAAGGCGGGATCATAAGGGACGATTTCCATGGTGAAAGGACAATGGCAAGGAAGCAGAAGAAAAGCAAGCAAGAGAAAGACTGATGATTTGAAAATGGAGAGACGACACAGGTGAGATGGGTTTTAGACTAACATTAAAGAAAAGCTGACAAAACATGGAGGAATGGATGTGTAGAGTGGACGACAGTTGGAGAGAACGTGAGAGAGTATTTTGTGGGGTTTTTTTTGTTGTTTTTTTTTTGTGTTTGAAAAATAGAAATAAGAAAAAAAACAAATAGAGAAAAAAAATGTAAACTAATAACATGAAAAACGTTCCTACTATAACATTGATCCAGATCATCTATAACATGTACCACAATAATCAACGGAATACTTACGTAGATGCTAAAAATAAACTCCACTCATTCCTAGTACCATGTTTGAACATACACAAAAGAGAAAAACACAGAATATAAAAGAAATGGACCTTAATCATTGTTAACCATGCCCAATGCTAGACTCAGACGGTTAAGATCTCTCAAGGAAGAGGTTTGCTAAAAATATCCGCTAATTGTTGCTCCGTGGAACATTGAAGCAATTCTACTGTCCTTTTTTCAACTTGATCACGAAGAAAGTGATGACGAATCTCGATATGTTTTGTACGGGAGTGTTGTACCGGATTCTTGGACAAAGCAATGGTAGACTGATTATCACAGTAGATTGGAACTGGTGATTGTGGCATGCCATAGTCTTCAAGTTGAAATTGTAGCCAGAGAACTTGAGCGCAGCATGCAGCAGCAGCAATATATTCGGCTTCAGTGGTGGACAAGGCCACAGATGACTGCTTCTTAGAGAACCAGGATACTAGACTAGTACCCAGAAGCTGAGCACATCCTGATGTGCTTTTGCGATCAGTAAGAGATCCTCCAAAATCTGCGTCAGTGTAAGCCTGGAGAGTAAAAGAAGATCCTACATGATAAACCAAACCCGGGTTAGGAGTACCTTTCAAATAACGAAAAATGCGTTTCACCACCTGAAGATGAGAAACCCGGGGATCAGCCTGGAACCGAGCACAATAGCAGGCGCTGTAGAGAATATCGGGTCTGCTTGCGGTGAGATACATCAGTGAAGCTATCATGGCTCTATACTCAGTGGGATCAGTGGGTTCAGCATGAGTTTCAGAGCCGAGTTTGATAACACTAGACATCGGAGTAGCCAAGGATTTAGCAGAGTCAAACCCAAACTTGGACACTAATTCAATAGCATATTTCCCTTGCCAGACAAATGTGTGAGTCTTAGTCTGGCGAATCTGTAAACCTAAGAAGAAAGTGAGTGCTCCCATACTGCTCATGGAAAATTCATTGGTCATTACAGTTTCAAAAGATTTGGATAACTTAGGACAGGAAGAACCAAAGACGATGTCATAGACATAGATTTGACCCAACAAAATATTGGAATCCTGGAATTTAAGAAATAGCATGCTATCCACTTTACCCCGAGTAAAACCTTGCTGAAGTAGATAAGAGGTGATACGTGCGTATCAGACCCTTGGGGCTTGCTTTAAACCATAAATAGACTTCTTGAGTAAATAAACATCATCAGGTTTGGACTGATCAGCAAAACCTGGAGGTTGAGCTACATAGACCTCCTTATCAATGTAGCCGTTCAGAAATGCACATTTAACATCCATTTGATACAGAGGAAATGCCTTATGAGCAGCAAAAGCAATCAACATACGGATAGCTTCTAGACGGGCAACAGGTGCATAAGTTTTATCATAGTCTATACCCTCCCGTTGATTATATCCCTGAACAACTAAACGAGCCTTATTGCGGGTGACATGACCATCTGCATCAAGTTTGTTGCGGTAAACCCACCGTGTGCCAATAAATTCCTTATGACTCGGTCGAGGAACTAAAGTCCATACATCATTCCTTTTGAATTCATTGAGTTCCTCCTGCATGGCCTGAATCTAATCAGAGTCAGTAAGGGCTTCTTTTATGTTACGGGGTTCAATACTGGACAGGAATCCCTCATGAGCACAATAGTTCCAAAGTGAGTTGCGAGTTACTCGTCCTGAGTTCAAATCTGAGAGGAGATTGTCCAACGTAACACTAGGAGCCCGACGAGAGGGAATAACATGAGGAATAGTAGTATCATCAGATTGTGAGCTTGGACTATCATCTGATTCAGACACGGAATTGTTCGTTCTAGAGGATTCAACTTACATAGGAGAGCTATTAGGAGTGTCGGGTGATGGTTGTAAGGAAGTGGAAGGAGCAGATGTGAATTGGTTTGTGATGTAATGGGAGAAATCTGAGTAGAGGGAGGTGGTGTATCAGAATCTGAATCATCAGAATCATCGACACTTAATTCTGACCCAATATTTTGTGGGTTTCGAGAACCAAAATTTGTTTCATCAAACCGTACATAAGCTGGTTCTTCCACGACAAGAGTGCGATTGTTTAACACACTATAAGCCTTACTGGTAGTGGAATAACCCAAAAATACTCATTCATCTCCTCGTGTATCAAATTTCCCAGTATTCTGTTTGCCATTGTGTAAAATGAAACACCGACACCCAAAGACCTTAAAATATCTAATTGATGGTGGTCGTCCTTTCACTAGTTGATATGGAGTTTAATTGAGTATAGGTATGATAAGAGCACGGTTGAGGATATAACACGCCGTATTGACAGCTTCCCCCCAGAAAGTAAGTGCTAATCCACTAGCATTAAGCATTGTATGTGCCATCTCAACTAACGTCCGATTCTTTCTTTCAACGACACCATTCTGCTGTGGTGTTCGCACTGCAGAAAAGGTATGAGTGATGCCTTGATCAGTACAAAACTGTTGAAACTGCTGATTGACAAATTCTGTACCATTATCCGACCTTATGGTACGTAGGGGCACACCCAATTGACGCTATATTTGAACACAGGAACCTTTGAACAAATTGAAAGTATCGGATTTAGTATGAAGTAGGTAAATCCAAGTGAAACGAGAGTAATCATCCACTATAACGAAAATGTATTTCTTCCCTGCTCTGGTCATAGTACGCATAGGACCTACCAAATCCATGTGAACCAGTTCCAGTACAGTTGAGGTGGAAACAACTGATTTAGGAATATGAGCTGATCGTGTCTGCTTATTCAACTGGCAAACACTGCAGGGTCTGTCTTCGTGAAGAACTGTAGATGGAAGCCCTTCAACCAGCTGTTGAGTGTGAAGTTTATTGATTAACCGAGTGTGAGCATGGCCAAGTCGTTGATGCCACAAATTTGCGTCCAAATTCTGATCATCGACATCCACTAGATACAGATTTCCCCTGCGATATCCTTGCAAAAGAGGTGCTCCAGTAGCCATATCTGTAACAATGAAGCCATAGGAATCAAAAGTAATAGAGGAGGGACCCTTGTCACACACTTGCGACACACTCAGTAGGTTATGCTCCAACCCATCCACCAGGCACACATCTTCAACACTTCCTTGATGACCTACTGTGCCTATAGCTATGATCTGTCCCTTTCCATTATTCCCGAATGTCACAAATCCTCCATGTAAACCTTCGAGTTCTCGAAACAAAGTGTGGTCTCCAGTCATATGCCTAGAACACCCGCTATCCATAAGCCATATATTAGCTCCGTCAGCATAGTCCTGGCACACAAATAAAAAAATCAATAACGTTTGGGGACCCATTGCTGTTTGGGTCGACGAGAATACATACTAGCATATTTAACAGTGTGAGAAGCAGAAATCCTGGCATTTTTCCGTTGTAGCTTAAAACATGAATTTATATGATGTCCAAGATTATGACAATAGCTACATTCTATCGTTGCAGGATAAGACAAAAAATTTCTCCTTACAGGAGTTTTGATTTGTGCATATTGCTTCTTTGGTCTTAGATCAGTCTCTACTCCACGGAATCCTAGTCCATTACGATTTTGATTTGGTTTTCTAACAATTTCATTGAGTTTGATTTTTCCTGTATGTCATGATGGATTTTCCAGATTAATAATGTTCAGTCTTCTATCTAGAGTATCACATTGTTTCTGGAGATCAGCGTTGTCTTGACGAATCCATTCATTATCTGCTTTAAGTAATTGAATTTCCTTTTCTGCCCATTCTGGAATAGAACTCAACTTACTCTTAACAGACGATGTGAATGTAGACTGTAGCACTTTGGAAGAACTTTCTACTAGCTTTTCTGCTAGCTCCTGATTTTTTTTTCAACTCATCTATTTCTGACTCTAGTTGTTTTATTTGACTTTCTCTATTAATAACATTGTCAAGTTTTCCTTTTAAACACTCAACTTCTAATAGAGCAGCTGTCAAAGCATTAAAAATCTGATCTTTCGGAGACTCCCTACAAATATTATCTAAGTTAAGAGAACTTACCTGCTCCCCCACAAGAGAGTGATGCTCCTTATCTTTCGCAACAAGACACATTGATTCGTCGTATGCCGATTCATCAGTGTGAGACCGATGAATTGCCGTCATACAGTAATGCGCCTCCACCTTTTCAGCCGGTTCAGACTCTTCTTCTTCTTCACCCCATACTGCCGCAGCCATACGAGTGTCCCGACTTCTAAACTGAGGTGGCTTGGATGACAAAGGACAATCCTTTATCATATGACCCAACTTATGACACTGAAAACATTCTACCTTACTAATATCAGATTCACGCCGGTTACTGCTTGACCCCTGATATCCGCCTCTTTTCCTGCTCATGATTCTCTTCAAGCATTGAGCAAGTAGATTTATTTTTGTATCAAAGTCATCATCTAACTCCCAATCAATATTTTCCGCCACTTTCTTTTCCTTCAAGGCAAGATCTTTTCTTTCAACCGAAACACCCTCCAGTGTTTGCTCTTTCATCTTGCTTTCATGAACAATTAAATCAGAACACAACTCCTCAAAAGATACCGATGACACCTTGTCCATCTTCTCCAGCATAGAGGTGTAATTTAACCAATCCTTAGTGAGAGATTCCAAAAACCTCTCGTTAGTCTGCTCATTTGTAAGTGAGGAACCCACTGTCTTGATTTCTATTAAGATCTAATTGAATCTTTCAATCGCAGCAACCAATGTTTCTCCTTCAGCCATCTTAAAATTATTAAATTCTCTTTTAAACTGTCTCTCCTTTGCTTTTCGAATAGACTCAGTACCTTGATACGCTATCTTGAGAAAATCCCACACTCCTTTTGCAGTTTGAATACCGAGAACTCTTCCCTGATCTTTGTCGAAAAGAGAGGATATGAGAATTCGCAAAGCCTATTTATTTTTACTGAGCAATTTTTCATCATCCTCCATCCATTGTTCTTCAGGCTTATCCTGAGTAAGCCCTTCTACAGTAATAGTGGGTTTGAAGTCACCTTTGGTGACCACCTTCCAGACTTTGTAGTCAACAGACATCAGTTGTGCCTCCATTTGCTCACACCATTTGGAATAGTTCAGCTTGGGAGCTTTGACGTTGTACGAACTCATCTTCACGATCTACCATGAAGTGTTAGCCTCGAGCGAAGGTAAACCTGCTCTGATACCACTTGACAGTTCGTAATGTAGTTACCCAGAATACTCAGTCCTGATCTGAGATCTCGGTGTTAACCAACAGAATGATTGCAACCCAGATATAGAAGAAAACTCAGCCACTAATATATATTAATAGCGTGAAAAACTTCTCACCTGATCTGTTCAACACCTTGAACAATCACACACTAATATATCACTCTTCAAATGACAATAACACACCTAGAACAATGAATAAAGAATGACTCTCAACTCTCTAAATGGGTCTTGCCGTATGAGGTATAACTCTGTTCTTAATCCCCAAAAGTGTGACCCGTATACTAAACCTATACAGTATATATGTACATGAGATAATGGGAATTTCCCAAAGTTAAACAAACTTCCCTCCAAGAATATTCAAGTAACCATAACGTCAACTGAGTGAGATATATTAGGAGCAAATCTCAACAACCTAACAGCGCAAATACTCTCACGTGTGCAGCTTCGTTTCTGTTGTAGTCCAAAGGGAATTTACCAAAAAGGACATATACTGAGTACAGGACTGGGAGCTGAATAAGGTTACCATTAAGAACCGGTATCCCCTTCCCCGTGTCAATGATCTCTGTTTGATCAATTGTCTAGTGTGACAGTGTTTTAGAAGATTGTTATTCGCTTTGGTTATCATCAGTTGAGGATTAAGACCGAGGCTGTACCGAAGTCTGCTTTTAGGATTCGGTATGGTCAATTCCTTATGATGTTGTTCAAGTTTACAAATGCTCCTTCATTCCTTATAGATATGATGAACCGTGTGTTTAAGACATTTCTGGACCAGTTTGTGGAGGTATTTATAGACGACATCTTGGTGTATTCCAAGAGTGTTGAGGAGCATTTGAGGATAGTGCTACGGACGCTGATAAAGCTTGAATTGTATGCTAAGCTGAAGAAGTGTGAGTTTTGGCTTGATCGGGTGGTCTTCTTAGTCAAGTTGTCTCGAAGAATGGTAATTAAGTGGACCCAGAGAAGATTAGGGCCGTCATAGAGTGGGCGAGGCCCACGAGTGTAGCAGAGATTCAGAGTTTCCTTGGTTTAGCGGGCTATTATTGGAAGTTTGTTGAGAGCTTCTCGAAGATTGTGTCCCCCTTGACCCGTCTTCAGAGGAAGGATTTCAAGTTCGAGTGGAGCAAGGCTTGCGAGTAGAGCTTCTAGGAGCTTCAGAGGATGTTGATGTCCGCTCCTATCTTGACTCTAACATCTGAGACAGATGGCTTGAAGGTGTTTTGTGATGCATTGCATAGAGGTTTGGGATGCGTTTTGATTCAGCATGGGAAGGTGGTTGTGTATGGCTCCTGTCAGCTTAAGCCATACAAGAAGAACAATCCGACCCATGATGAGATAGCGGTGGTTGTGTTTTCTCTGGTTGGTCGAATCAAGGCTGATCATGAGGTTGATGCAGAGTTGTGCAGGATTCGAAAGAGATTGTCTACTGGTCAGGATTCAGATTTTAGTGTGTCCGATGATGGTTGTCTTTAGTTTAGGGGTAGGGTATGTGTGTCGAGTGATGCTACCTTGAGGCAAGAGATTATGCAGGAGGCACATGAAGCCCCGTACCCAGGTGGAGTTAAGATGTACAAAGACGTCAGAGAGTCGTTATGGTGGGTCAATATGAAGAGAGAGATCTCAGAGTTCGTGTCCAGATGTCAGACATGTCAGCAGGTGAAGGCTGAGCATTAGAGATATGCTGGGCTTCTTCAGCCTCTTCCCGTTCCAAGGTGGAAGTGTGAGAGTGTGAGTATGGAATTTTTGATGGGCTCGCCCAGACTTCGAGTGGTTTTGATGCAGTGTGGGTTATCGTGGATAGACTCACGAAGTGTGCTCATTTCCTGCTAATCGGGAAGACCTTTAGCTTAAAACGGCTTGCTTGGCTATATATAGATGAGATTTTGAGGTTGTACAGAGTTCTAGTGACCATAGTTTCAGACAGAGGCCCAAGGTTTGTGTCCCGCTTCTGGTGCAACCTACATAAGGCTTTGGGGATGAAGTTAGCATGCATTTCAGCCTACCATCGTCAGTCAAATGGTAAGACGGAGAAGACAAATCAGATTCTTGGGAATATGCTCAAAGCTTGCGTTCTAGACTTCGGTGGCAGTTAGGATCAGCATGTCATGTTAATAGATTTTGCCTACTACAACAACTTCCACTCTACCATCAGCATGACGCCATTCGAAGAGTTGTAAAGTAGGAGGTACATGTCTTCTATTTGTTCAGACCATTCGGGAAGCTTAGGGATCAAAGGAGAAACAATCAAAAATCACTGTAATCTCTTCCCGAGGCCGGCTATATATAGTTTTGTGATTTGGGAGCAGCAACGAGGGGATATGGAACGGTAGGAGAATGAAAGGAGTTTGATCCCGCCGAGGGAGAAAAACTTCATCTAATGTGAGTTTATACGTATACAATAATGTTTGTTGTGATTTAAAAACACGTACTTATTTATTAAAAGTTTTCCAAATAAATATTACAACATTTTATGTAAGACAATATTATTAAAAAAAGAAAGACTATTTATCTAGTATTTGCCAGTGTCCAATGCAATTAAGCAGCGCCTAACGAAACAAGATTGAAAAGTAAAATAAGCAATAAAATACATATCACACAAATGTTTATAATATTCATAATGTTGATTGGTACAAATGAAAACATGGGATATTAAACCATCAGTCCAATTGGTAAAATATATTTGAACGCACGCTCGCATACAATCTTAATAAAAACAAACATACAAGTAAATTAAAAGTTCACTTATAGAAATCCTGTCTTAAATAACAATATCATGATCCACATAGTTCGTGCAAGACAAACTCTTTAGTCATGATAATTTGTATATTTAGACCAAGTCATAACTCTCACATGCCATTAATTAGTCATTAATGGAATTCACAGTGCAAACATTCACACGACCAATTGCCAGTAGATACGGCTTTGCATTCTCCCCTGGCATTTTGTTTCGCTTTACAATTAGCATCACACACTGTAGAGTCGCTGCTGGTGCATGTTGTAGAAAGGTCTGTATCCCAATGGTAGGTACAACATTGGCACATGCACTTACCATTACTGCATGACCCAGACTCATAATTTAGGGCTTTGCAGCTACTGTTACACAGGTCCGAAGTTGTACATGTGCCTTCTACATAATTGACACATTGTGCGATTGCTACAAAATATTCAAAGAACAATTATATATAGACACTGTAGTAGCGCAAATGAACATATCATATACACGATAGAAAAAACAAACAAACAAACAAAGCTCGTCAAATCCAAGTACTGACTTTAAGTGTTTTTTCATCATAATATATAGTATTACTTACCTGAATTCAGAAACAACATGAACAGGATGGTGGTGATTCCTACCGCGAACACTACCTTAGCCATCTTCCTATATGCTGATCAAACTTGGAATCTTTTGAGATGTTTTATCTTTTGAGCTACATAGCAATAGAATGCCGGGTATTTATAGGAAAACTTGCTAAGTATAACGATTATAATAATAATCAGTCGCAACAAAAACAATTTGTGGTTCATTTTCATCGTATATGATTATTAGTATATTATTCTCAAAGAATAGGTTAGGATTCCTGAAATGCATATACAATTGAAACTGATACATATAGCTTGTTTTATTCGTTTTGTATCGTGGCAACATTATTCATCCTGGGATAAGGTTATTATCATGGCAACATTATGTACACATATAGAAGTCAATACTATGGACACTTTTTTTTTTTTGATAGATGACTGGTGAACCAGTTGGTAAGGTGATACTGCGGCTAACAGTCATTCTCACTATTGAGTATAGTTACAAAAACTGAACCAAAATTACAAAGATAATAAGTAGCTAAGAGGATAGTAGAGAGAAAAGATTCCTTGATGTCAGTACTACATGGGAGGGGAGCAGAATTTTCTGGCTGCACCATTCGAGGCTGAGTCGCTTAATCGAGTCGGCAGCGTTGTCCCATGTAGGAGCGCTGCCCTTAAAGATGACCTTGTTTCTCTGGTTCCAAAGCGCCCATAGTGTGAAAAAGGAGGATGACCAGAGTTTACTATGTTTACCATAAGCCATACCTTGCCAAGCTAGGAACAGATCGATTGGGGGTTGAGGAAAAATGAAGTTGACCCCCCACCAATCTAAGATTTGTGCCCAGAGCTGCCTTGAAGAGGTGCAGTGAATGAAAACACTGTCTGAAGTTTTGACTGCTGTCCTACAGAGAGCACACATTATCTGCCCGATTGGGATCAAATTCTTTGCGAACAGCAGATCTTTTGTTTGTATACGCCCCTGCATAACTAGCCAGACCAAGAGCTCAATCCTTGGTGGAGCAAGACGGCACCAGAAAGCTCGACACCAGATGACGGAGCTGTGAGCCTGGTGGTTAATTATTGCTTCATAAAATGATCTAGTAGAATACGTACCATCGCTGGTTACCTTCCACCTCAATTGATCTTCATCATCAGAGCAGATTGGGGGGGGGGGAGAATCTATTAATGTGAACAACTGTTGAACTTGAGCCCTTTCATAGATAAATAATGGTCTTCTCCAGATTAAAGCGAAGATCCCACCCACTGCCCTACGCTTGCAATAGGAGCATTCTTCTGATCATTTATCAAATACAAATTTGGGAATTGCTCTCGGAGGGACTGCGAGCCAATCCACACATCAATCCAGAACCGAACTTTCTTTTCGTTTGCTACAGTCCATATGAGATTCGAGTCCAGCAATAATGCATTCGATGGCTTCCATGAAGCAATCGAGAGAATTGTTTTCCAGATTCCTTCACGTTTGACTTGGCTCCATTTCTCATCAGTTATCGGCAGATTTACGTCAATATCATAAATTGAGCAAACTATATTTTTCCACAGCTTTCCATCTTCCCGTTGGAATTTCCACCACCATTTAAAAATTAGTGCAGCATTTTTTACCTCCATGTCGGTAATTCCCAATCCCCCTTGTTCCTTTGATTTTGAGAGAGTGCTCCAAGCAACAAGAGGAATTCCTGGTCGGTTGTGCTTACCCCATAGAAATCGGCATTGCATTTTCTTGATCTGTTTTAGGACACTCTTTGGCATTCGAAAGAGGCTTAGATAGAATGTTGGTAGACTTTCCGGGACTGACTTTATCAGAACAAGGTGGCCAGCCCTCGACAAGGAACTCGATTTCCAACCAGAGAGTTTGTTGGAGATCTGATCCAGAACCGGTTTCCATGTAGATAACCGTTTGGGACTGCCTCCGATGATAAACCCCAGATAATTTGTGGGCAGTGTACCAATTTGACAGCCCATAACTACTTTAACTGCACTTAACTGTTCTTCCTCTGCATTAATAGGAATTGCAACCGTTTTTGACCAGTTCACCTCAAGACCAGACATCTCTAAGAAGATCATAATGCAGCTGTGACTTGGTCGGTAGAGGAGTGGTATCCTATAACCAAAAGTCTTGGGTTCGAAACCTATCCACTACCGTAACTATAAAAAAAATAATGTAGAGCTTAACATCTTGTAACTCATCTCTGTCAGTTTGGCAGAAAATTATAGTGTCGTCCGCATACTGCAGGTGAGAGATAACTGTTTCGCTTGTCCCCACGGAAATTCCTTTTCTCAAACCTGTTCTGATTGCCTCATCTAGCAACCAGCTCAATCCTTCTACGCAGAGAACAAAGAGAAGCGGGGAAAGGGGGTCCCCTTGTCGAACTCCCTGTTTTGGCTTGATAGGAGGGGATGGAACACCATTTATAAGGATAGATATAACCGGGGTGGAGATACATTCCTCCATCCAAGACCTCCATGTGCAGTTGAAGCCATAGTGGCCAAGCATAACATCAATAAAAGACCAGGATATGCAGTCAAAAGCTTTGAAGAAATCAAGCTTTAATAGTAAACCCATTTTGTGTTTACTTTTCAGCCAAGTGATAACCTCATTTGTGATGAGTGGTCCTTCATTGATGTGTCTCCCTTTGATAAAACCAGTTTGTGTGCCTTGGACCAGCTTTCCTGTTACCTGACTTAGCCGGGAGGACAGAATTTTGGAAATGATTTTGTAGATTGCTCCAATCATACAAATCGGTCTGAACTCTTCTACTTTTGATGCTCCGGGGATTTTTGGAATAAGCGTGAGCCATGTCATATTACACCCCTTTGGGAGACGGCTAGAATCGAAGAAGCTGAGGATTGATTCAGAGAAGTCATGCCCGATTATACCCCATACTCCTTTGATGATATTAAAGTTTAGACCATCATATCTTGGAGCTTTGTTACCATCAACTGACCATACCGCACATTTAATTTCCAACATAGAAGGCCTCAAGGTCAGATTATCTGCCTCTGTTTGTGTGAGCCGCGGCCGTCCGGAGAGGGGGGTGAGGATCGTGTGCTGTTGTCGACCGAGAAAAGCTGTAGATAAAATTTCCTAATTGTCTTTTGAATCATTGTAGGATCGGTAGTTAATCTTCCATTGATGAGGAGGGAGGAGATATAATTTCTCCTTCTGTTAATGGATGCTTTCCTGTGAAAATAAGCTGTATTTTGATCCCCCTTCTCTGATGAATTTTTCTCTTGAAAGCTGCCTCCAATATCTTTCGTTTTCCCTTAGTAATCTCCAGATTTGGTTTGTTTTATCTGCTCGAAGTGCGTCTGGACATTCATCAAGGGAGCCAGTCTCTACTGCCTTATCAATTCTGTCCAGCTCCTCTAGTATCTGGTTCAGCTGTTTGTCAATATGCCCATAAACGTCTTTATTCCATTGTCTTAAAGATCGCCTGATCTCTTTGAGTTTGGTTGTCAGCGGTATTTTCTAAAGTTTTGCCCATTCTTTCTCAAAGAATGTCTTAAACTCTTTGTGTTCAAGCCATCCATTGAAAGCCCTAAACGGTTTGGGCCCCCAATTAACCTCCAATAGCATGAGCTTCATGAATCTATGGTCGGATAGCCTCCATGGATTTACGGTTAAATTGAGACCCGGGAATGCAGCGTGCCATTCAGCTTGTTCAAATACTCGGTCTATTCTGCTCATTGATTTCTTATTCCTCCAAGTATATTTTGCCCCTTGGAGGCCTACTTCAATCAGGCTAAGTTGATTAGTCCAGGAGCGGAGATCATCCATGCTTTTAGTAGTAACTGAGTCTTTCCCTCTTTTTCGGTCACTCCCTCTAAGAACTTCATTTAGATCACCTGCTATTAGAATAGGCTTTTGGAGCGAGTGCCCCAAAATCTCCGTGTACATAGCACGTCTGTCTTCTGGTTTTGTTGGGATGATAATACCGGTGAAAGGGATTGTCAACCACTCTACTTCAATGGTTATCCAGCGCGCCCTTGGAGGGAGTTTTGTATATTAAAATAGTTTGGGTTCCAGGTAACTATTAACCCACCTGAGTGGGAATTACTCTTCTGTCCCCACAGACCATGACAATTGTCAAGAAGATGAGTGTGATGGGTCTCGAAAATTCCCACCAAGTTTGTGCCTTCTTCCTTCACCTCTTTTCTGAGCATGGTTAGTTTCTCTTTTCTGCTTGAATCCAAATCATATGTTATCCTCAAGAGTGATCACGGTTTAATACCTATTATTATAAGCAGTATTATGTCCGGTGCATTGTTCAGTTTCAATTAGAAAAGGACATGTATAAGTAGTTAATAAAATCAAATATTATCTTTTATTAGTTGTTCGTTGAAGTACTAAAACTGAGCACACGTCTCTAATAAGGAATTATGTTGTCATAATTTAGGATATTATTTGAGACTAAGTCAAAAATAAAAATGTCAAATCTCAAATCACTCGTTCTATATAATGTTTTTAAATAAAAAAATATACTAACATCATGCTAAACATTCAGCATAAGAGTCCAACCCTGAAATCCTTCAACCTCTACCTTTGCATCCAAGCATGTCACAGAGGGATTGTTCCGTGTGATTTATCCGGTTAACGTACTTTGTAGGTGCTCGTGTCATCCCTAAGTTCACCCAGATTACACTTTAAGAGTAACAGTTGTGGGTTCCACATATAAAAAAAAAGGCATTCAGCATAAAATGAACTAAGTAATATATAATGGAATATATAATGGATAGTTAGTTTGATTGTGCAATGTATCTCCACCCCCTCTCTCTATCAATATTAGTGAATCCTCGATGAAAAAGATTTCGTATGGATTGTGAATGGTAGTATAGTAGATGGGTAGTCACGCGAGCGGGTGGGTGGGTTTTGTTTATGGTTTCACGGGGACTAGGAGTCTATGCAGCTAATTTTTAAAACCTCGTGGATGGGATGTGTAATTTCTTCAAATGTAATGGGTGGGGATGTAATTTTTCCCAAAGAAAATTATGTACAAAAACTCTTACAAAACATGAAATGTTCAACAAAAACAGTTTTGTTTCACCACTTCACAGACAGAAAAACTAGGCACCAATGATAGTGAGATCCTTCCTAAGCCTACACTCTATAAAAGTTTAATTGGAAATTAAACTACCTAACTCATACACGACCTGATATAGCTTATACAACATAATTACTAAGCCAATTCCTGCAGGAACCAAAGGAAAAGCACATGAAGGCTGCACTACATACTCTACAATATTTTCGTGGAACTCTGCACTATGGAACACAACTCAACAACAGTTCAAATCTCTTCTTACTGGCTTACCGTGATAGTGACTGGGCAGGATGTCTCGTCACAAGAAAATCTGTCTCCGGCTATTACATTATGCTTGGTGGTTCCCCAATTGCATGGAAAATCAAGAAGCATAGCAGTGTATCACTTTCATTTGTAGAGGCCGAATATAGGGCAATGAAATCAGTCACAACTGAACTAGCATGGATTAGTCGCCTCCGGCTAAACCCCCATCATTTACAGATTACTGTTGTACTAGATATCAAATTGGGAAGTTATATAGTTACCGATTTCTATATAGATATGACACTTGTTGTACTACATTGATTAAGAGCACTTACCTACAGCTTACTTATATATATATATATATATTGCACAACAAGTTTTTGGCGTTGATGCCGGGAAAGATGATAGTTTCCATCATTTCCCCAGTTTCAGTATTTTTAGTGTTTATTTAGTTTTAATTGTTGTTT
Source organism: Limonium bicolor (assembly GCA_023374045.1). NCBI lineage: Eukaryota > Viridiplantae > Streptophyta > Magnoliopsida > Caryophyllales > Plumbaginaceae > Limonium > Limonium bicolor. Next base: position 257,495,778 of record CM041776.1, on the reverse strand, counting down.
ATTTTTGTTAATATTTATTATTTATAATAGCTTAGTGTGATTTATTAGGCGTATACTTTTAAGTATCTTTTGTCTCTTTAGTGTATGTCAAATACTCAAGCGAAGGGTTTTACACCTGTCAATCTAAGACCTGAACTTGAGTGTTCCTTGCTAAGAGCTAGAAGAAACAGAAGAGATATAACCATGACGGACAATGAAGTCAGAGATGACTTACACCAACAGCCAGAAGCTCAACGCCAAACTCTTCAAGACTATATCAACCTTGCACTGATGGGAGAGCATCATCTATAGTTCTCTCACATAATTGTTGAAGAAGTCGACAATGGGTTTTCAAGACTCATTTCATTATAGAAATTTAAGACTTAGAAAGATTTAGTGGATGAATCCAGATGATGCACCCAACCACCTAAGTCTTTTTCTAGAAGTTCTGTAATTCCTTTGAGAAAACCGGTGCTTTAAATGAAAGAATCTGATTGCAATTGTTTCCTCACTCTCTTCAAAATGCATCTACGAAAGACCCTGGTTGATGTTGCAATCTTAAGGGTAGCTGAGAGGACTTTCATATAGCAGACAAAGAGAAATGGGGACAAGGGCTCATCATGTCAAAGGCCCCGATTTCAAACAAAAATGTGACCGAGCCTTTTGTTAATAAGGACGGTAAAAGAAACCGAGGTACGTAATATATTTCTCAACCGTATTTGCCCAGTTTTCATGAAATCTCATATTTCTTAAGAACTGAAGAAGAAAAAACCATTCCACTATATTGAAAGTTGTGGTCATATCAAGCTTTAGGGTGAAATGCCCCCTTCTAGTTGCTTTGGATGTTCTCATTATGGATTATTTCGTCGGCGGTAATGATGTTGTCGTAAATTAATCTACTGGGAACAAATGCCTCCGGTCCCCTAAAATAACAAACTTAAGAATACCCGGAATCCTGTTAACGAGAACCTTAGATATCACTCTGGGATTATTTCGTGGGCAGCGTGAACCATTTAAATTTGTATCATTCATCTAATTTCACTACAACAATGTTTATCAATGAGGGCAACTTGTATAAGATCAACGGAGGCAACAAAAAACTTGCCTCACTTCATATTATCAAAGGAGGCGGGTAGTATTGTCGCCTCTAATGGTCTGATCAATGGAGGCGACTACAAAGTTGCCTCTATTGACATGACCAACAGAGGCGAGTTCTTTATCTTGCCTCTGTTGTGTATGCTTAGATACGATTTACCGAGGCGATTTATCTTAGTTGCCTCTGTTGACCAAAATGTATTGGAGGCAACTATGTTTCTTGCCTCTGCCGGTTCATTAAACATAGACGGTTTTATGCTATAGTGTCAGTTGACATTACTTCTATTTTATAGGAGGCGACCGCATTCGCTCGCCCTTGTTAGCGTTACTTCTATACGGAGGCAACCCTAGTTTGCTCGCCTCAGTTGGCGCAAGCTGCTAAGTGCGTTTTCATTTATGAGCTAAAATTGTACCTATCTTATTCTTACAATCAAATCGAACAAAATACTCATCTTCTTCTTCTTCTTCAAATCCCACCTCCGACTCCTTCGGCGCATGTGTTCTCTTCGAATTGTCCAGCGTTCTTCTCCAAATCCTCGCCACCGTTCTTCTTCAAATCTTCTCTTACGTTCTTCTTCTCTAGCTCTTCTCTTTCACCACCGAATTGAAGAATAAGGACACCCCGTATCGAAGAACATCGTCGAGATTGAAGGCATGAAGACCCTATTCTGGTCACCAACTTGCAGTCCACCATCCAAGATAATGTGACTCGACCGCATTATCCAGATCCGCCTCCTTCTTGGGTTCATGACGATGTGCACTTCAGATTGGAACCGGGGAGTCCCGCCCGTAGGCTTTGTGGTGTTCACGGGGATGACTCGGCTGTCTCGAAATAAGTTGCTGTGAAAGTAAAACAAAAAACTCCAAACTTTGGTGTCAATATGTTACAGAATTCCACACCAGCCGTATAGGAGGCTGGTGTGTGGTTCATATAGGACTATGGGCTCTCCATCCCTTGAGCTAGCTTTTGGGATGGCTCTCCCATGGTCCTGTAACAGAGGTATCAGAGCCAGACCCTGAGAGCTCCACGTCACCGGAAGGGGCGACCTGGAAAGGAGCGACCTGGGAAGGAGCGACCCGGGAAAGGGCTACCTAGGAAACGGCCGGAGATGCCGCCTAGAGTGAATGCCACCCGGAGTAGGCACCCAGAGTAGGCAGCCAGAGTGGGCCAACGTGGGTGTTGGTGCTCGAAGGGGAAGGACTGTTACAGAATCCCACATCAGCCGTATGGGAGGCTGGTGTGTGGTTCATATAGGACTATGGGCTCTCCATCCCTTGAGCTAGCTTTTGGGATGGCTCTCCCATGGTCCTGTAACACAATAGTACTTTGGGAATCCGCTAACCGTTGGGAACTAAAGTCTCGGTCTCGGTATGTAATCTATCAAACTTGTTTTCTTTTTGTTTTCTTTGGAGTAGAAGATGAACACAGGATTTGAGGTTTTTTTCAATAAGATGGAATTTAAGGTTTTATCGGCTATTGTCTTCTTAATTTCTCATCCCTAACTTGCGTTCTTGGTTGCTCTAAATAAAGGTGTTTTTTGATGCCAATTTCCTGCGGGTTAGTCTGCTGTCAATGCCTATCAAATTCTCTCATCACAAAATGGAACTACTGAAAAGTTTCTAGTTTCTCCGTGTATTGGTAATAATCTTTATTGACCATGCTATGAATAAAAAACAAAGTTCTGTACAATTCTGGATTTGTTTGAGTTTCAAGCATACTTGTGGTTTAAACTATAGTCTTCTCTAATTGCTACACTCTAGAGCTTCTTAACTAAGACATATCATTTCTTATGTGATGAGTCATCATTATCTTTCCATACAAGTATGAAAATATTTATGCCTCTTAGTAGTTTTAGGCTAGCCTAACACTTCTTGTGTGATGATTTCTTCATGTAACAACGACTGTAAAGTCCTATAAATGTTTATAGTGTTTAAGTTTTGGAGGAAGTAGTGCAACTTAATGGAGTAAGAGTAAAACTACTTCAAGAGCAACTAATGTTTGAACTGACTCATCCTCTATATTAATTAATCATCTACTATGGCGAGTGGTACACGTTTTACCCTTCATGAATCCTTGCCAAACTTGATCTCTGTTGCAATTTTTTTTGCCAAATTGACAGTTGGGTAGATGCAACCAAGTTCCTGGCCTATCATGTCATACCTAGCCAGGTATTTGACTATCAATTTTTCTTCTGGTTCCACTCTCTGTTCCACTCTCTATATCCTTATCAGCATTGGATTTAAAACTGTATCCTTAGCCAGGTAGTTGACTATCAACTTTTCTTCTGTATCCTTATCAGCATTGGATTTTTCTTCTGGTTCCACTCTCTGTATCCTTAGCCAGGTAGTTGACTATCAATTTTGTCCTTTAATAGTTGGTCACATAGTTTTTGGTTTGTTCTTAGTTTATTTGTTTCGCTTTCACATTGAATTCATCATCACCATCCTTAAATATACCACATGTATTTTTGTCCTTTAATAGTTGGTCACATAATTTCTGGTTTGTTCTTAATTTATTTGAAACTTTCAATCTGTCCTTGGAGCTGGATAATTGTTCAAGATTCTGAAAAGAAGAGAGTATTAGTTTTGAACCACATATATCTTCTAGATATCAGTTTCTCACTTTCACACTTTCCCTTCTCACTTTTTCGATTTTATATATCAGTCCCTATTGTACATTTGTTAACCTTCATGTTCAGGCATCAGTCTCATCACCTAGGTGATATTTACTGGCAGCAATGTGTCCTTGGTTGCTATGTGTTGGTACCTGAATCTTGACCCTCGTAGTTTTTTTTTCTTTCTGTTCCTCTACTTTCGCTTGATTTACGTATTGAAGTTACGGTCTAGCAAAATATACGTATTGAAGTTATATATATATGTATGTATATAGGCACCATTTTCGTTCTTGACATCTGCTCTGCTGCTGCAAAAAAAAAAGGATGAATCAACACTGGTATTCCTTTGAACAAGTAATTAGAATTAACTGGTATTCCTTTTATTTTTTTAAATTCCAGGTGGAGCATAGTCCTTATGAACGCGGTTTCATCTCGCTGCTCGAGCTCCGCATTCTGGCGTAAGTGCTCCTCATATGTAATGCTCCCTCCAGCACTGTGTCTGGACCCAGGATTACCGAAAGCTTAGCGTATACCGACATGACCACCAAAGCCTACTGCACGACCCGGATGATCCTTCTTCCCGAGAGCGCGGGAAAGTGGATCATCCTGCCTAACGGGCTGCCAAGTGCCCTGGGTGATCTGGGAGCTTAACTCTTCCTGTTATGGAGTTTAATAAGTCAATAAGGATACTTCGGTTTATTTAACTGCTATTGTTACTCTATAAATATAATAAACATTTTTTAAACTTAAATTCACTTACCATTTGGTTGATGACTTCTCTCGTGGCGTCATCATACTCAGCAGGTGCCGCCGGATTTGAAGGTTTCTTCCGTCGACTTAAGTCCCAAACCTTCATCATTCGTTCGCTGACATTCGAGCCAGCAGGCAGCAACCCCTCTTTCTCCCACTGCGGCACACGCTGAGCAATACATGTACTCCCCATGTGATGGGGGTAACGATTTTTTTTTGCATTTTGTTGTTGTTTCTCACGTATAGCCTACATATATGTATGAAAAGACAAATTATGCAAATAATATATGAAAAAGACGAATTAACCAAATGAACTCTAAGGACACTTTAAACATTTATCATACAAAAGAACAACTACTAGTGTGAAACTCACCTTGAACTCAGGGGTCAAACGCTTCGCAACAAACTCATTCCACTGCTCTTCAGTAATACCATCATATTTTTGCCACGGTGGTCTCCGATCATCCGCATCTTCACCTTCTGCCTCCTCTATCTCTGCGGGCTCCTCACAGTAAATGTACTGCCTCGTGAGCAGAGATCTGAAGTCTTTGAACTGTGTGGCAATCCCTTTCATCACATCATCCTTCAGAGAAGGATCTATACTGAATCGGTCCTATATGCACAAAAAAAATGGATTAGTGTAAAATAATAACTATATAAATCTTAAAACAAACTATTAAGTGTAACAAATACCTTGAGACGTTCAAATATCTGCTCCTTCAACGCCTGAGGACACTTGCTTCCAATTGTGGTTATATTGAAATATGTACTCACAAATGCCTGGCTAGAGCAGTGAAATCATTTTTCCAAGTACCCGTGGGCTGATTAAACTCATTGAACTCCAAAGGCTTTGTCGGGGGGCCTCTATTTGCTTTCAGCCCACGGGTTGCCCCTCGTTTTTTGGGTTTCTTGAGAGGCGGAGGAGCAACTTGTATCTCTTGTCCTTCCTGTGAAGGCCCAGCTGTCTCGGTGCTGCTGGGGGTGGTCTCTACGTCTGCTTTCTTTGATTTCTTTTTACCACCTCGTGTGGTGCGTTTTGCCGGTCTACTATCCCCAGTCAGGAGCAGCTGTCCTATAGGATCATCAATAGGATCATCATCCACTGAGGAAAAAAACACACACACATTAGATCAATATTCATGGAACGATGTATAATTGCAAAAATAAACATAAATAATTAATTCTGATAACATTGTAACAACAATAATACGAATTATATAATGTAATTTCAACCAATGGTGTTACCTAGACATAGTAACATATATCATGATCTGTTTTCTACCCAAACCCCCTCATTATGGTCTGATCGAGCGTAGATGGTCTGAACATCATCATTTTGTAAATCATCAGTTGAATCATGCAACCCTGTATGCAACGATACTGTTTCATCTATCATCTCATTGTCATCATCATCGTTGTTTTCATCCTCAAACAAAACCGGTCTTCTCCCTGGAAGAACAACATACCATCTACTAGCTTTTGGGTCTTCAACATAAAACACCTGGTCACAGTCTTTACCCAACACAAACTGATCTTCCTTATTAGTTGTAACACGTGAAAGATCAACCAAAATAAGTCCTTTATCATTTTGGAGTCCATGTCGGTTGTCCACCCAATTGCAGCGGAACAATAGAAACGAATCAATGTGATAGTTTAGTTCCCATATGTCCTCTATCACACCATAATACCAACTACTACTGCTCATTGGTTGAACCTGGTTACCTAGACCATATTCAGTCACCGATGCTTCAATTTTTACCCCACTGTTCTGATGTATTGATTTAGCATCTTGGCGTGCAGTGTAGTATGTGCATCCATTAATGTCATACCCTTCAAACGATACAACATCTGTTCCAGACCAACAGCTAGACATCTGATTTCTTCACTGACGTTTTCGGGGTTCAATGAAGCTTGCTCAAACACATATTCCTTAAACCATTGGACGAATACTCGATTTTGTTCTTTTTTAAGCCAGATACGGTTTTTGGTAGGGTTTTGTCGACTCAACTCAGCAATGTGAATATCGAAGTAGGGTTCAACAACCTCAAGGTGTTGTAGTACAAACAAATGTGCCTGATTAATAAGATCACGAGAGATACGAACAACCTTTTTGCTAATAACTCCTTTACCCTTAAATCTACCATGGTGACGTGGTTTGGGAATACCAATTGACTCTGCATCGTTCAAATAACTTGTCATGAATTCTGTACTTCCTCAGTCACTGTTGCTTCGATGATACTGCCTTCAGGTCTATATCTGTTTTTCATTCTACCCTTCAGAATCCCCATATATCGTTCGAAAGGATACATGTAACGTAAGTAGACCGGACCACAAAATTTGATCTCTCGGACAATATGCACTACTAAATGCACCATTATGTTGAAGAAAGATGGTGGGAAATAAATCTCAAGCTGGCATATTGTCACAACAATTTCATGTTGCAGATCATCGAGGGTGTCTGAGTCAATTGCCTTGCAGCAGACAGCGTTGAAGAAGAAACATAATCGAGTTAGAGCATTTCTGACATTTTCTGGTAATATCCCTCGTATTGCAACTGGAAGAAGATGCAACATTAACACATGATAATCATGAGATTTCATGCCTAACAGTTTCAAATCCTTCATAGAAACTAGGTTCTTCCAGTTTGAAGAGTACCCAGATGGTACCTTCAATGTGTGCAAACACTTGCAAAAACTTAATTTTTCACTCTTAGAGAGGGTATAACACGCAGGAGGTAGATATGTTCGCTTCTCATCCTCTATTGGGTGTAGTTCTTTCCGTATGCGCAACTCTTGCATATCTCTCCTCACCTTCAATCCGTCTTTCGTCTTGCCGGGTATGTTGAGCAAAGTACCACACACTGCCTCACCAACGTTCTTCACAATGTGCATGATATCCAAACAATGTCGAACAGGCAGATGCCGCCAATACGGTAGATCCCAAAAAATGGAACGTTTTTTCCAAATGTTTTTCGGCGGCTTGGATGTGTTTCCAAAGACATTGAAACCTTTGCATACACTTCCTCTGAATTCAAAGGCAGACGAGCCACACGAGTCTCGGGCTCATTGTTGAACAGCTTTCGCTTTCTCGAACGGTAAAGATGGTCCACTGGAAGAAACCGTCGATGACACATATAAACATTTTTACCGCAGTGCTTCAGACGATCTGAACATGTGTCATCCTCACATACCGGGCACGCTTTGAATCCTTTCACCGAGTATCCTGACAAGTTCCCATAGGCAGGAAAGTCGTTAACAGTACAGAACAACATCGCCTTCAGTGTGAAATTTTCTTTCGCATGAGCATCATATACCACTGTCCCTTCATTCCACAACAAGTTCAGATCGTCGATCAGTGGTGCAAGATATACGTCAATGTTATGACCAGGTTGCTTTGGACCAGAAATTAGGAGTGATAACATAATGTATTTTCGTTTCATGCACAACCATGACGGTAAATTGTAGATCACTAGTAGCACCGGCCAAGTGCTGTGCTGACTGCTCAACGTGCCATACGGGTTCATCCCATCGGTACACAATCCAAGTCTCAGATTCCTATCCTCATCCCCAAAATGATGTTTGAATTTTCTGTTGATATTTCTCCACTGAGGTCCGTCTGCAGGATGTCTTAATTTTTCATCAATTTTTCTACCATCCGCGTGCCATCGTAAGTTCTTCGCATCTTTCGGTTGGCAAACAACCGTTTGAATCTAGGAATTATCGGCAAGTACCACAATAATTTCACTGGACGATTTTTTTTCTGAAAGGAGGAATCCTCATCCTTGTCCTTGTACCGGGACAACAAACATTTAGGACACTTGTCTAGATGTTCGTATTCACCCCTATAAAGCACACAGTTATTTGGGCAAGCATGAATCTTTTTATATTCAACTCCCATTGGACACATCCATTTCTTTGCCTCGTAGGTGGATGTAGGAAGACCATTCTCATCAGGAAGCATATCATGTATCAGCTCTAGAAATGACGTGAAACACTTGTCACCAACTCCATATTTCCCCTTTAAGTTGAACAAATTAAGCAGCAGTCAATTTTGTGTATTTAACGCACGAAGGGTACAAAGGTGTCTTTGATGCGTCCAACAATCTTTGATACTCTTCCGGCTTATCGACAAAAGTATCGGCAACATTTTCTAACATTTCATCCATTTGTTCATCATGGTGAGTGGTCTCACTGTCATCGAATCCTGAATCACTTAACGGTACCGACTCATTGATGGTATTGAAGGTGTGGGCGGTACTTGTAACGTGGATCATGAGCACTTGATGATGTTGAAGCACTAGCTGCACAGTTTCTCCATGAAAATTCCATCTTCTGTAATGTGGCATGAATCCACGGGACTTAAGATGAAATCTAATTTCCTCAATGTCTTCATATTTCCTTAAACCCCACAGTCAACACAAGGACATGAAATATTGTCCGCCTTTGTTCTGTCCTTGTGTTGCACTGCCGCTTTGAGAAACTCTTTCAGCTTCTCATCAAAATAGTTATCCCCTCGATAACCGTACATCCAGTCACGCTCCATTCTATATGTGAAAACAAAACAATGTTAAGATTGATTTGTCTTTCAGTTTCGTCTGCATTTGTATATGGAGCATGTTTCTACTGGATGTACGGTTGCAACCAAACTCAGCACTACTCTATGGTTACAACCTAACTAACGTAGCTAAGTACTCTAACGTTCCAACGTAACTAATCTAGCCTTATTCTAACAATTCTAACACATTTAATTTAACTTCAACAAATCATTGCATTATTAAAACAAAAAATAAAGTTTAATTACTTACTTGTTTTAAGGTTGTACAGAGGGGGAAGCTAGGAGACTGCTTTGGTGATGGGCTGGGAAAGTACTGGTACAAATCCAATAGCAGATTCAGAAGACCTGACAAAGAAAAGTAAAGATTGTTATACACAAATAACAAATAAAATTAATTAATAAGACTAATACGATTCTAGAAAAAATTCGGCATGACCTTTGCGTAATCGTGTTAATCCCATGCTTATCATTAAGCATTCACCAACATCTTATTTACCACGACAAATAAATTCAACAATTGCAGCAACCATCCTTATTCACAATCACTCAATATTAACCACAACCACTTTTTCGCAATAATTAATTAAACAAACAAAGAGAAAAGATAGATGAAGATGTTACCTTTTCACTCTTAGTCCACAGCAGAATAAATAAGGAAGAAGAAGTAGAGACCACCCCAATTACTGCAGACAGCGGGGAAGCAAGGAAATAATATTAGGGGGGCAAGAAATCCATTATTATAAGCATTATCATATTAAGAAAATAAAAAAGAGAAAAAAGATAGATGAAGATGTTACCTTTCAGCTCATGCTGCACAACAGAAGCAATGAGGAAGAAAGAGACATAGAGACTACCCCAATTACTGCAGACAGCGGTGAAGCAAGGTAATAATATTAGGGGGGCAAGAAATCCATTACTATAAGCATTATCATATTAAGCACGTATATACTGCAATGTAATGGGAGAACATAGATGTTATAAAGTTATAGATCTTACCACTTTATTAATGTGAAACTTGAAGTTAATTTTTTAATAGTTTGAGAATTAAGAGCAAAATGATTTGTAGTTATTCATTTTCTTTTCGTAGTAGTTTTATTTACCATTTCAATTTATATGAATTTAAATTATAAATTTGTTATATATGAATTGTTTTAATACCGTACAAGCTGCTCGCAGTTTAAAGGCGTTTAATTAACATCTGTTTGAGCTCTATTTATTTATTTGTACTGTTAGTGTGCTGCTTGTTATGCAGTATATCTCCTCTGTTTTATTTGAGTTAACATTTTTTTGTTACATTTTTCTTACGTCCCACGCTCTTCTTTCACTTATAAAGGTTGTAATTTTTTTCAAGGCTCTTTGCGAAAAAAGTAATACAGTATACAAGTATTACTTTGATTTCAGCACCAAATTAGTCGTATCAAATTTGTCTAAAACAACATATTAAGCTAGTTTTTTACAGGATTTTTTAATTAATAGTCTATTTTTTTGCAGGAATTATGTAAATTATAACAGTAAACAACAAATATACATATGAATTTCAAACTTTTTCATGTCAACATACGACTTATATATGGTTTATGACTTGGTATCATGTAGTCATTATGTAATGAATTCAACATATAACGTTTAGATCTAATTAGTTTAGTAAAAAATTCATATACAATAAATCTATTAAAACTTTTTTGAATTACAAACTTGTTTATTGGATCTATATAATGAAAAGTTAAAACTTATAGTGTGGAAAAAATTATAAATTATAAAATGGTATATAATACTTGAACTAAGTTATTTTATATAGTAGATGTTTATATGCCTTATTTGTATATTGATTTGCAATTTTTTTTTAATATCTTTCATAGTTTCATAGTCATGTTTATAATTCTAGTTCTATATTTATATAATTAAATTTATCATCCGTATCATTAACCCCGTTTTATCCGTATCCGTACTTCCGTATCGCATACTTCAGATGACCCGTACTAAACTCCCGTACCGTTTTTTACAACTTTGGGTTGTATGCAGAGGGCACAAACAGCAAAAATATCAACTCAGGCATTTTATCGAACACCTTATATGCACAACTATTTATACTTGTTCAATAATCTATCTATATTCAAATTATGCACACACAACTAAACTAACAATCAATAACTATATTACAACTAGTTATTCAATCAACAAGACAATAATTAACATAATTTCGAAGTTATAAATTGGAATTCGAACCTAGGGTTCGCGTAGCACCGACGAACGACGCCTGCGACCTCCTGGATGACTTGGGACGGCGACGGCGACGGCGGTGGCGCGCGCGGAAGGAGAAGGTGGCAGTGGTGGCGGAGTCGCAGGCGTCGAGAGAATCTCTCTTCTGTCGTCTTCTCGCGAGATTACAGAAGAGAATGAGAGGAGAAGATGAACTGGAGCCGATTTGGGGGAAATAAAACAACTCTATCACAGCGGTTCCTACAAAGAACCGCTGCGATAGAGTTGTTTTTTTTTAAACGACCCTAGCGCAGCGGTTGTTACTTACAACCGCTGAGATAGGTTTGCGGGATTTTAAAAAAAGGCCTATCTCAGCAGTTGTTTTTACAACCGCTGCGGTAGGGGCGCTGCGATAGACCATTTCTGTACTAGTGATAGCAAATTTAGTCCTATTTTTAGGTATTGAACCCCAGAGAGACAATTTCTAGTTTAGTCTCTATTAAATGAGTAAACAAAAAGGAAAATAAATAACAACAAATTGGGAGGTTTTTTACGGGGGGAATTACTAACTACCAAAATAAACAAGAATTAAAAACAAATTAAAAACGGTTATTAGTTATCCTAAGCAAATCTCACAATCATGAGTTGACAAGCTTACCATAAATACTCAATATATATCATCATACATTAAAAATAAATAAATAAAACTAAAATAAAGCTATAAAAGAGCTCTATAATAAACAATGAAGTTTTAGGGATTTTGGGGCAAAATTCCCACCCTTGGCACAAGGAGGTTATTCCTCCATTAGAGCACGAATAAGAGAAAGGGAAGAAGAAATAGCCATGGGAGGTTGAAGATGAGCTTCAATGGAGGTGCAACTTCTTCTCCTTCCTCTTCCTCTCTCTCTTCTTCTTCCTCTTATTTTCCTTTCTTTTCTGCGTTTTTACCTTTATGGTGCTTATCATTTTCTCTTGTTCCTCTTTCTCTTCTTATTATACCCAATACACTTTTTTTTGTGTTTCATTCGGGTATATGTCCGGTTCTACATACCAGGACCAAATTGTCGTAGCAAATTCCTAGCACTTCAATCCTTGTGTATGGACTTGTATCCGGACCTGTATTCCCGGGCGCGACTTAGAGTGGTCCAGGTTTGTCTACCCGAACATATATTTAGACCATGCTCTAAAATAGGTTGCAAGTTTGTCCTGGAGTTGGTTGAGGTTTGTTTACCCACACACGAACCCGGAACGGTGTTGAAAATGTCCAGTAGCCGCGTTCATGGGTCTGTATACCCAGACATATGTCCGAAGAGTTAACGATAGAGCATAACTTCCTTGTTTTGGCTCTGATTTTAAATCAGTTTGACATATGTCCAGACAATTAACAATAGAGCATAACTTCTTGTTTTGGCTCTGATTTCAAATCTGTTTGACATATGTCCGGACAGTTAACAATAGAGCATAATTTCCTTGTTTTGGCTCTGATTTCAAATCTGTTTGACATATGTTCGGACAGTTAACAATAGAGCATAGCTTCCTTGTTTTGGCTCTGATTTCAAATTTGTTTGTTCCCAAATTCTCTTTCTTCGTTTACTTGCTCCTAGATAAGTTATCCTCGTATTTAAACAATAAAAGTGTAAGAACACATATAAAACACAAAACTAGAGAAAACTAGCTAATGTTGAGGAATGAGCATGATAAACATTGATAAAGCACACGAAATAAACCCTTAAAACATGCTCATTTATACACTTATCAATCATTTGCCCAAGTTTTTAGAGGGAAGTGTGGCTTTTTCAGGGTGACCTTGTCTCTCCTTACCTCTAGCTTGGTCACAAACACGCTAGAAAGCTCAAATACGATGGTCCTTCATCCTTCGAACCTCCCATGAATTGTGTTCCACGCTTTTGATCGGGCTAGAGATTGATTCGGTTGTGAGCTGGGTGAATCCGGCCATGATTTGGGTGAATCTAGTCGTGAACCGTGTGACTCAACTAAAAGGCTTGCAGTACAGGCTAACAATTGACCATGAAAGCTAGGAATAATCGTGTTGTACCAACAGGTATTAGTCAGCTCAGGGACGAAAGGAATTAGTTAATAAGGATACTTAGGCAAGGAATAAATATCGTAAATATATCATGCCAACTAGTCCCCCAAATCCTATTTTGTGAAGATTATGAAGAAAGTAGAACTTAATAGTCTGGGAGTGCGAGTGTTTTTGTTTGCTACTCGTAAGAAAGAAGATGGATGCAAGAAAGAACAAAAGAGGTTGGATCGGGAGGATTTGCATTTTGTGCTCTCGTGACTAGCTCGAGTATGGAGAGCTACATCCATCGCTAAATGACATGGTCAGGGAGGCTTCTATGATCATAGTGAAACTTCTGTCAAACTCCCATGGACTAGATCTTTGTGATTGAGCCACCTAGAATGTATCTTGTTATTTACTTCCTGTTTCACATTCAAATCTAACCTTGATAATTAAGGAGATAATCTAAAACCCAACACAAATTATACTCTTGACACTATTGATAGATGAGTTTGTGGCAACCATCCGATCTCATTTTTTAGATTCTGATTGAATCAAACATTCACATTTATCATGGGTGCATTTTCATTCAACAACATTGCATTGAGGAATATGGTCAACCATACTTTTCCAAGTAAGAATATTGGCATCCCTCCACCCCTTTAATTTGCTTAAACAAAATTCAGATATTTGATTAGCCCGCTGGGTAGGGCCAAAATTGGCCTATGGCGTGAGATACTAAAAATGGGCCGCTTCAAATAAGCCCTCGGATGGACGTTATTGATACGGTCACTCCAAACCAAACAGGTTCGTAGGTAGGCATGAACAATAGTTAAAACTGATATTTATCTTTGCTTTTTTTTTTATTGGTCCAAGTATTTATTTGGAGTTAGTTGTTATTTCAAAAGAAAAAAAAGTGATGCATTGGCCTTTCTTATCGTTTTGGAAGTCTACAAAAATGGTAGAATTGTTTGTCTTGTTGCTTTACTTGAAATTAGGGGAAATGATACCATCTCATTTTAAAATATTACAAGGCTATGTTTATTAGCAACTTTTTTTTATCAATCATAAACTGAATAAATAATATTTTATGTACAAAAATAGGTTAAGTGTTATCAATTACCAGTCAAATATTAATTTCAAATTGCACTTAAGATATGAAACGTGTCAGATTGGATTTGCATTTCTTATTGCCATAGCAGATCAAAAGCAACCTCTCACATGCAACACCCAAAAATGTGGGATTTGTTCCACACATAAATCCATTCTGTTAATTTTCTTTATGAGTTTGTATAGGAGTATGTTCTTATAAACGTTGTTTTACGCAAAAAAAAAAAAAAAAAAAGCAGTTGAAACTCGGATTTGTTATCAACTTATATTTTTCAAAACGTTAGATAACACCACATTTATATCAGCTTGTACCAGCACATCAAAAAGTGATCAGTGGATCAAAACCCAAAATATGATGTTTGCATATCAGCCAATTCGGCCCGGAATTGGTTTGGCCTTTAAATTTGTGCTCATTTCCAGCAAAAAGGTCAAATGCGTACAAATTCATTTTGCTTAATTTGTTCAACACTGTTTCTTATATTGATTTTGCATATAAATATGAAATATTTCTTCTTTCATGGGGGAATTGGTTAGATCATGGTCAATCATAGAGCATTACATGCGGTGGTGGTGGTGGTGGAATTACACATGATCAAACGATATACTGAATTAATAAATTTCTCAGAATTGCTAATATAAAGTCGTTAGTCAAATATAAGAATTAATTATCAGCAAGTGAACAAGCTGGAGTGGTATAATATCACGCTACTAATTAATGGGATCCAGATTCCATACAGTTTATTATTTCCTGGAGCATTATAAATGATGAAGATAAGCTAATCGATTGATCATTCATACTACTATAGCTAGAAACATTTAGTCTAGGCACAAAAGGTAGAGAATGAGGACCAAAACAGTAGTAGTTACTTCAATCTCATCATGTCTTGTTATTCTCTTCCTTAGTCTCTCGTCTTGCTTTCCGTATGTCAGTGCCGGCAGACTATACCTTGAAGATGCAAAGATTGATTCCACTAATCGAGCTCCTAAGTTCTTTAACGTCATCCACCAGAGTAGTTCAACTTCAACCCCGCCTGAAGAGCTAGCAGATCAACGACAAGTGAGATCTTGATCTTTCTTTTATATTGACTTATTATATATATATGCTTTAATAAACATACATTTGATGTTTTGTCTTAATTAAAACCGAAAAACAACACCCTAGCTAGTCGCCAACATAAGACATATAGTATAGTATATAGTTTCAGTTAATTAATCATCCTTCTCAATATGCTTATTGTTATCCGGTATGTGCAGGCTTATATCGTGTACATGGGCGGCAAGATCCAATATGGTGCAACACCGCAATTACTGTATACAAATATGTTGAAGGATGTCATTGGCAGGTAAGATAAATTGCTAGTAGAGCTTATCATTTGGGCGCCGATTTTCATATTGCTTTGTAGTGTTTGTGATCTGGTCTTCATTTATCAGGTCAGATTAGGTTTTCCCTAATTTTTAAAGTGTCACCTATATTTAACTTGTCTTACCCAGTTTAATTTATTTTATACATATAATTTTATATATTTAATTATTATAATGTATATAAAACTCTGTACTATTTCACATATATATATATAATATATATATATAAAATTATATAAAATTGGAACAATTAGACTTGCCTATTAGTGTTGTAGCCAAGCCTGATTATTTGAGCCAACTTATTTGGGCCCACCCGATAACTCCTATTGGACTTTGAGCCCTTTTTCATGTCAGATTAGGCCGCACTGGCAATCCGGATCCACTATGATCAACGCTAATGTCGCTGTCTAGTTCCTCTCAGTTTGTAGTATATCTACATTTTTTTTTAATAACTAATACATGTTAGTTTTTTTTTCCGAGAAAAATGTTAGCTTTTGATTTTGGTTTAGAGAAAACAAGTTTGTCTTGCGCCCCAGATTTAACTTTTTTTTTGGTCAAAAAGCGGAGGCATTGCCTACATTTTATTTAGGAGTTGAAGTTACAGTAATTTCCCCATATAACTTGGGAAGAATGTGTACAGGAGCATTGTCTAGTAAATAGAAACCAAACTCTGGTTTCAGACTGCCTTAGTTAAGCTATCTGCCAATTTATTACATCTTCTCGGAGAGTAGATCACCCTGATATTATTACATGAATTCAATAGCCTTCTACATTCAGAGATAATAGGCCTTAAACTATGATGATGTGGGCAGTCCCTGAACAAATCAACAAGGATTCCAGCTTGGAATCCGAACATATTTCCACATTTCTGAGCTGTCTACCATAGATAATCTGAGCCGCTTTGAGCATTGCCATGGATTCCGCATGAAGAGGACCTTGTTCTCCAAACGCCATCTCGAAACCAGTCACCCATTGCCTGTGATGATTCCACGCCCCAGCTTTAATTATAAATGACAAATGCAGATAACAGAAATGGTGCTCTATTAAGATCAATGGCAGTGTATCTTTGATACGTCCTGCATTCAATACCTAGATCTTTACAATAGAGCCAGAACACAAATTTCATTTTCCAAGACTTCGTGGGTTTATAGTAATAGGATTATGTTAGAAGACATTGTAGCAGATATCATATGTCTAGGTATCGAGCATACTTATACCATGTATCAACACATAAGCTACAACATATACCTTACATATCTAGTGCCCTAATTTACATAACACAGTAGTTTACAAAGGTCAGGTATATAAACTGAAAATCATTATCACTTCAAGTAATTAACATAATATATCCATACAATTCACATAATTGGATATATAGCGATGAATTGTAAATAGTTTTCGAAATTAAAATCAGCATGCATGCCAGCCACTTTATTATGTCATCATGTAACACATTCCAAATGACTAACATAAGATATATATAATGATGTGCGTTTTCTAATTATATATCTGTGAAATTAATGCATTAATAAACCCTACAGCAATGAATTAGCTTCAAAGTACCTACTAAGAACATACGGGAAGAGCTTCTACGGATGCGTTGCAATGCTGACTCTTGAAGAAGCAAACGCCATTTCCAGTATGTGTAGTAACCTTCACTTTTCATCCTTTAAGATTCACAATGCTGTGTTCCCCTCTTCCTTCATCTTTGGGAAAATTACATCACCCACCCATGACGTTTGACGAAATTATACACCCCACCCACGAGGTTTCAAAAATTACTTTGCCCACCCATGTGGTTTTCACAATTTTACATCCAACAACTTTTCTAATATTTGATCAACTTAAAAGATGGTTAAATGATATCCAAATTTGATGAAACTTTACATGGACCATATTAAAGTGTTATATTTTGGTAAAACGTGAAATCCAACGTTTTTTAAACTCATATATGATCCGTGGGACCCGATGAACATGTCTCATGTTTCAGTGGGTCCCACAGGTCATATATGACCTTAAAAAACTTTGGATTTGGCATTGAACAAAAATATAACACCTTAGCATCATCCATGTAAAGTTTCATCAAATTTGGATATCATTTAACCATCTTTTAAGTTGATCAAATATTAGAAAAGTTGCTGGATGTAAAATTGTGAAAACTACATGGGTGGGCAAAGTAATTTTTGAAACCTCGTGGGTTGGGTGTGTAATTTCGTCAAACGTCATGGGTGAGCGATGTAATTTTCCCTTTTATTTGTCCCTTGAGTAAATAATCAAGCTGAATCCTTTGTTACCATTTAACTGCAGAAATGGACGGAGTAGTTTCAGTGTTTCCCAACAGAAAGATGAACCTTCATACGACAAGATCATGGGATTTCATAGGACTCCCCTTGGACACCACCAGGAATCTCAAGGTGGAGCGTGATATCATCATAGGTATGCTTGATACCGGAGTTTGGCCAGAAGCAAAGAGCTTTGATGACACCGGATTAGGTCCGGTTCCAGCTCGATGGAAGGGGAAATGCGACCATTCCTTTAACTTCACCTGCAACAGGTTGCACGGCTG
Source organism: Limonium bicolor (assembly GCA_023374045.1). NCBI lineage: Eukaryota > Viridiplantae > Streptophyta > Magnoliopsida > Caryophyllales > Plumbaginaceae > Limonium > Limonium bicolor. Next base: position 257,477,522 of record CM041776.1, on the reverse strand, counting down.
CTCAAATGCTTCTTATTAAATATGTCATCATAACTAAGCTACAATATCAAGAAAGAAAAAAAAAACAGCTTCTTTGTTATAGATATAGCTTGTACTTTCACCACAACTCACGTTGTTATGTTAAATTGTTAATCAGGAAGGTAATTGGCGCGCAATACTTCCGATCAGACAACACCATTCCAGAGCCTGATCTGGCATCTCCGAGGGACACACAGGGCCATGGAACACACACTGCATCTACAGCTGCGGGTGCAATTGTTAATTCGGTTAACTACTTCGGCTTTTCCAAGGGTAAGGCTCGTGGCGGAGTCCCATCTGCTCGGATCGCGGTGTACAAAGTGTGCTGGTCAGATTCTTGCTTCAATGCGGACATTCTTGCAGCTTGTGACACTGCCATAGCAGATGGGGTGGATATGCTATCGGTTTCCTTGGGGTCAAGCTTTGCGCAAGACTATTCTGAGGATCCCATTGCAATCTGTTCCTTTCACGCCATGAAGAAGGGGATATTCACCTCCGTATCTGGTGGAAATGCCGGTCCTAGTCCGCAAACTATCTCGAACGTTGCACCTTGGACTCTGTCTGTTGCAGCAAGCACCATTGATCGAAGCTTTTCGACAGGGGTACAGCTAAGTAATGGTATAGCTTTTAAGGTGAGTAAACAGATTCACCCAATGTATGAATACTTGTTTAATCAGGATGAAAAGTAACTCAGATACTGCCCATATATGAACACTACTTATACAGCTCCATCAGGAGGATAAGGTTATTCTTCACACAACACCATAGCATAATATTCCTTGTTGTCTGTAGGGATTTTCAATAAACCCGCATGGTCTTCATAGACGACCCTTGATTTATTCTGGTGATGCTCAAAACTCATCTTCCAAAGCACAGGCAAGGTAATATATGAGACTCAAAAGAGTTTAGATCAAGAGTGACCGATAACCTGCTACTTTTTACTTTCAGACGTTTAACTGCTCCGACTGTGCATTGAGTTCTAACAAACTCGTGGTAAAATGTCCTCCAACTTCAGCTTTTGTGACGAGGGTTCATTAAACCGGACCCTGGTTAAGGGCAAGATTGTCCTATGTGCTGGCCTAAACACTGGCGGTGAACCCTTTCAAGCCGGTGCTGCAGGCATGCTAACAGTCGATGGTAGCACCAGAGAGGCGCCTTTCAGTTTCCCCTTACCTGCCGCTGACATGGGATTTGATGATGCCCTCAAAACTCTGGCTTTCATCGTTACACAAAAAAGGTGAGTATGATTCAGATGCTTAAAAATTGGTGAGTATAATTGCAGTTATTGTTTATCTTCAAGGCTTCCTTCAATCCAAGAACAAAGAAATGGTACACCTCAAAAAGAAGAAACCACCTTGTAAGCTTAGCTTAGCTAATATTTTCATGTTAAAATTGAACAAATGTAGCCTGAAAGGAACGATTCATAGAAGCACAGAAGCAAAGAATGAAACAGCACCCTTTGTAGCCCCATTCTCTTCCAGAGGTCCTAACCCAATTTCACCAGGCATCTTAAAGGTAATATACACTGTTCATCTAGTAACGTTTAGACAAAACATCTTCTCATCTTCCTACTTGCCTTCGAATGCTTATTAATAATAGTAAGAGTAAAATTTTCATTACAATACAGCCGGACATATCTGCCCCTGGAGTCAACATCATAGCCGCGTGGTCGCCTATGGGATCGCCCTCTGTTTATCAGAGTGACAAACGATCAGTTAAATACAACATCATATCCGGGACATCAATGGCTTGTCCTCATGCCACAGGGGTCGCTGCTTACGTGAAGTCATTTCACCCCTCTTGGTCTCCATCTGCAATCAAATCGGCTATTATGACTTCTGGTACGTATGGGTAATTGCAAAAATGACAGATAATTGGCAAACATACACACGTCCAAGAGAAAAAAGTAGTTTTCCCTAGTCAATCTAGTCTGCTCTCACTAACAACCTCCTAAACCTACTGATCCAACAGGTATCAAATCAACCCAAGTCTAATATATAATCTATGCCCAATTTGTGCATTATGCAGCCACTCCGATGAAATCCAGCATTAACGAGGACGCTGAATTCGCATATGGAGCAGGACATATCAATCCTCAAAAGGCTAGGAATCCTGGCTTAGTTTACGACACAGGGGTAGCGGATTACACAAAATTCTTATGTGGAGAAGGTTTCGATAGCTCCACCATGCAAACAATCACAGGCGTGAACAACACTAAGTGTCCGGAAAAGAATAATGGAACCACAGGGTACGATCTTAACTACCCTTCCATCGCCCTATTTTCTGATTCAGGCACTTTCCACAAGGAATTCAAGAGAATAGTCACCAATGTTGGTGTGGCTAAGTCAATCTATAAAGTCAAGGTCCAGATGGCACTCAACCCTGTTCTCAACCAATCAATCAGAATCAAAGTTGTTCCAAACAAACTACATTTTAGAGCTTTGGGGCAGAAGAAGACATTTAGAGTAACACTTAAAGGAGTCATAACCCCTGATACAATGATCTCTGCTTCAATCGTGTGGGATGACTGTACTCATCAGGTGAGGAGTCCCATTGTTGTGTATAGGTTCTCTTGATTCTTTTATATTATTCATATACAACACTCCCTACAAGTGTCATAGCGTTGTTTTTATTTAATTTCACGATGATATTCAAGATTATATAGTTCAGTATTGTTTGACATATCTACAATCTTGTTTTATGAAGAAAAAAATCACGAATTGTGTTGAATGGTCAAAAAGTATACTGGAAATAACAAGGTGTGCAATTCATTTAATTTATGGTTCAGCCGTCAAGGACAAAAAGTTCAAATGTGTAAATTTTTACACATGGATAACCTTTACAGGCCCATACCTGCAAGGATTTGGCATGCCAATTTGCAACCCAGTCTCCTCGACAGCCGCTACATAAACCTATAATGTTACAAAGAACCTTTTGTTTCAACAAATATTAAGCCTATTCCAAGTCAATCAGTGAAAAATTCTGCCAAAGGGTGAATATAAAAGAAACGAAAAGGACACCTGATCAAGGGATTTACTGCATGTAGCTACTTCCGTGCCAAGTTTCCAATTGTTGTTCCTGCAATATAGCCGCCAGACCAAGCATTCTGCAAAGAAAAAAAATTTGAAACAGCATGATCAAAAAGTTTACTTGGACAGCTAATGTTTGCACAAGCGCAAGCACGCAATTTTCATGATATAAAGCCCAGATGACCTTTTGAAAATTCATAAAAATCAGCATCGGATAATTAGAGTTGAACTTCAATCAGAGAAACAAAAGACATTGCTCAATACAATAGTGAACACACTTAGAAATTTCTATTCACCAAGTAGAAAACCAGGATTGGATACCATTCAGTATGAGTTTCCATCAGGTAACATAAGAGAACTTATCATTCACATCAATACTGAAAGTGCATTTGGTGGATACCAAGATTTCCTTCTCAGGGCTATGTACCATCACAAGAGAGGATGGATTCATAACCTGGAAGTTGAATCTCCAGTTATTCCCATCAACGTTCAGTACCTGCATTAGTGCGAAGAAAAGCAGTATAGAAAGCAGAAAAATACTAAATTTCTTGTGGAGTAATTTTGTATTTAAATCAAGGACTCTAGCATATTTCTAGCCCGTGTAGGTAAAACATTTCAACAACATCAGGGAATTACCTCCCCAGCAAAAAAAAGATGTCTTTGCACCCGGCTCTCCATGTACTCAAGGAAATCTTCAACAAATAACAATATAAAAAGAAAAGGGATTATTTCATACAGGGTGATACATGACATCAATGCAAAAGTAATGCAAATTTAGGATATATGTGTTGTGTGTATAGGCGAGGCGAAATAGAAAAAGAGCGAAGGAGCACCCTCAGATAAAGGAACGCCACCAGCAGTTACAAATTCATCTTTGAATTGTCCCTTTGATAGATAAAAAGTCGGGTTAATTGGTTAGAATCATCAATATACAAATTCCTTGAAAAATTAAAATTCAGATTTAAAAAAAAAAATAGGACAAAATACCTTTCCAGTCACACCAAATGAGCACTGTTTCAGTAGAGATGTGACAGAAAACAGAGAATCCTTTGAAATGGATGCCCACAAAAGATCCTCTTCAATACCCTGTATGCAACCCAAGCTCTTCATCCAATTGGCTACAAATGCAAAGCTGTAGATAGTTTTGGGTAAGGAGAGGAAGCATTGTAACCTGCCGAGCTAATATGTATCTCCAAAATCTATTGACAATGCCAAACTCCGAGGGATTTGAATTGACTACTTTCTTTCTTCTGCACAGAATGTTTTAAGAAATATCAAAAACAATTAAAAAGTTCAGCAGCCTGATATATTAAAAACGAAACAACAATGGAATTTCTAGTGATTGACTGATCGTCTTTTTGCCAACGAAGTTATCCAAACAGTTTTAAAGAAAAACAAGGGACGGATGTGAAAGAAAAGAATGTCAGGCATCATTCACATGGACCAATGTCTCACTGCATTTGTGCTTAGATTAACAATAAACTAAACAGGAAATGAACCTGTCATGGTGATCAGGGAAAAAACATAAGACGGAGCCATTAAATTATGAAGCAAAGGCAATGAACATTAAGAGAAGATGCTTACAGCCGATGTATCCTTGTGTCTTAGAAGTAGGGACTTAACATCTTCTATATGAACGTCAGGAACAAAATCCACAAGTAGCATGCCTGGACGTAGGTTATCCAATCAGAAAACAGCGTCAAGAAGACCCCAAAAAGAATAAAAAATAAAATCTAAATCAGAGATGTTACTACCATACCTTTATAACCTGAACTGAAAAGCTCACGGGATCCCCATGCAGACAATCGAAGGATTACAGGACCACTTAGACCCAATGTGTCACCAGCATTGGACCAGTCTACCATGATGAAATGGAAATAAATGTCGGTCACTCAATATATCACATGTGGAAATGACATCTAAGTACGTACCTGGGTAAGTTGTGGCACGTTTTTTCTGCCTGCCCCTAGTTTCAACTAGCTTTGACCTTAGAGAATGCAATCTGTACATTAACAAAAGCAATCAAAACAACTAAGTCTGATAAATCTATACCATAGGTATTAAATCTTAGCAAAGACTAGGTATCAACAGTTTCAAAGGGATAACAAAGCCCAACCAGATAATTCTCTCAAATTTTGTGTCTTCGATCTTGAAGTAAACAGGCTGGGTACAGGATCTACTATTGTGGCCAAGTGAGTTGCCAGACTATAACCCTGCAGAAAAAAGTCCAACAGGATTAAAAAAAGTTCTAGGGTTGTAGAATGGAGGAAGCAAATGTAAGGTGGCACAACCTGCTTGCTGCTACCAGTAGTGATCAGAAGAAAATCAGCCTCAACTAGGTCAATTTCACTCCACGTACGCTTCTCAATCTTGAGCTGAAACTTCCCACCACCAGAAGAAGCACTAGCAGATGCACAGACCTACCAGTGTGCAGTGTAACTTTTTCCAACTAGTTAGCACAATTTGCAGTAAAAACAAATCATTGAAGAGCAAAATGAAGTTCCACCAGAAACAACAGCATAAAGTGCTGCAATTTTGGAATGCAATCAAAGAATGGCTATTGACTGATTTGTTACAGTGAACGAATATTAATCACATGAAAATCTCAGAATTTCCCAGTTTATTGTTCCGCTCATCAATAAGATATATTTCCTTTCTTTTTTCTTGGCTATCTTTGTTCATTTTCTCAATATTCCGCTTTCCCTATTCTACAGTTCTAGTCGTCTATATAAGACATGGATTACATATAGTACGTATATCAAACATTCTAGTTCCTCAAGTTCCCATATTTATCTGAAACTAGAAAACCCCACCATGGGAGAAGGAGAGAAGAGTTGAGACTTGAGAGAGAAGAGACACCACATACCTCCTTTTTCTTGAGCTTCACTTAGAAGACAATCAATTACTGAGGATGAGCTATCACTCACAGGAATACACGGCCATCGCCTTCGGTCTGAAAGGTTCACGAAATGATCTGGAGCATCACTACTTAGGAGACATTCTCACAGATAGGAAAGGCACCTGAAAAATTGAAGCCCTGGAAAATATTTGCCAAAATTGAACTAACCTTCAACTTTACCCCACGGTCGGAAAAACATGACATAGTATCTGATGCACCATGCAAACTGAAGAAGTTTCCTCTTAGTTCCCTGTATCCCCTAGGATAATGTTCAGCGAAGATCTGATTCATCTGAAAAATATAGGGAGCATCTGAGTCATCTGATAAAAAATACATCAGTAAAATGACATCAAGATATTTTCAAAAACAGGTAGATGTGAGAACGAATGCTGTAATAGTCACATCACTTTCCAGTGCATGGATATACATAGAATGACCGAGACAATAAAACAAAAAAGCATTGTCCCAAGCTTTGACCGAGACAAAAAAGAAGCATTGTCCCAAGCTTATCAGGAGGTCATGTTCAACCTGAAAATATTGCAAGGACCTGTTTGATGTAACTTAGTCATGCAACTTACTGTGTCATCCATAAAGTGTCCATTAGTCACATTGCATCTACCGCCGCCAGATATCTTCACTGCCACCAATAAATCAACAAACTTAAACATTCACAGAAATGAATGTAACGGGAAGCTAGCCATCTAGTCATCAAGCAGATACAGAAAGGGGCATACTTGTATTGGGTTCTGACAGGCAAGTTGAACATTCAAAAGAGATCTCTTTTATCATAAAAAAAAACATTCAAAAGAGAAAAACCTTTTTAGAACTGTCCTTTGGAACCCATATAATAGTTCATGTTTCAATTGACTTTGTTACTTGCAAGATTTTGACATTCAACGTTAAGGAGGTGAAACAAAAACACTCTATAAACTCCACAATATACGCATTTCGGAAGCATATGCCATCCAGGTATGAGCACCGAGGTCAGCAACAAATTCGTCCCCAGAAAACTCAGAGTCCCGTTAAGACAGTTCGATAAGAAAAAGGAACGCGACTTAGAAGGATAATATTCAAATCAGCCATAAACATTGTTGCAATTCGGAACGCCAAAAAATCCGTTAAAATAGCAGCATGCCTTTGATAGTGGCTTCCCCTTTTCGATAACAACGACATTCAAGTCTGGTGCAACCGTCTTAGCCTGAATTGCCCCGAAAATTCCGGCAGCGCCGCTCCCACCACCACCAACAGCTCTCGGCCCGGCTACCCAGTAACATCAACGACGAATTCAGAGAAATAATGGCAGAAATGCTAAGCAACAAAGATAGGAGGTGGGTGTGCAAGGCAGGCAGGCATTGAGAGAGCAAACCTTTTCACATGAGGAGCAAACAGTAGAGATGAATTGCTTTCTTTCGCGCACTCCACCGCCAAGAGCGAGATTAGTTCTGAAGTACGGTATTTCCACAGACGAACAGCTATGCTGGTGGAGAACACAGCGGGCACGGATTAAGCAGCTCATCTTGCGCATTCGGCAAGGACCCCTCGTAGTTATCAGCACTGACCCCTCCGCTCACATTCTAGTTCTTTTTAAGCAATCCTGTATGTATATCCGTTTACAGTGTCCACTGAGGTGAGAACTGAGAAGTGAAGGTGGGTAATTATGTTTTTTTTGAAACCAGAGAAAATATATTAGAGCAGATGTCAGTACAGAAGGGGGAAAGTCAGCCGACTTCAAACAACTCGTTTGGAGTTGAGATTTTCTAGCTAAGAAAGCTAGGTTGTGTGCAAAGAAATTGTGCAAGTGACCACATGAAAACACTTGACATCCGAAAGAGGAGCCAAAGTCGCCAGCGCATGGTGGAGTAGTAGCTTTGCACCGTCTGCGAGTCCCGAGGTGCCAACGTCCGTAAAGTAGTCCACAACAAGCTTACAATCGGACAGAATCCGCACATTGAAGTAACCAAAGTGCTTGGCAAGATCAAGACCTAGTTGAAAAGCAGCGGCCTCGAGAACGAGAAGGATCTGCAACAGTGGAACCGCCATAACTGTCGCACTAATGATCGTTCCATGCATGGCTGCCACGGCTGCAATGCCAAATCTGTCCAGACCAGCATCAATGAAATCTCAACCCAAGAAGGATATGACTCACGGGCAGCAGACAGGGAAGACGATAAAGTTGAGGCGGAGACTGCACCGCTTAGACTCAAAAAGCTGTCTGTCTGAAACCAACCAGCCTCAAAAGAGGAACGTGGTTATGCGAAAGCTGACAGCGGGCAAACCATAGGCGCCAAAGGAGCGTAAGAAGTTCTTTGGTTCGAAAACGGGGCATGGTGATGCAAAAAGAAGCAAACCAATCAATAATGCGGCATCAGAGTCAAAAGGAGGCGGATACGAGACAGCCAGACGGTCCCAGTTAAGTTCGCGATGTTGGACAGCTGAACAAAGCATGAGAATGGTGTCACGTCGACCACAAAGTATGCAGGACTGAAGGTCAGGGCGGTGTAGCCGATAAGCCAACAGGCCACGGCTTGGAACCACCCCATGCAACATTTTCCAGCCATAAACGAACACGAGGCGGTAGATCGAGAGCCCAAATCCGTTGTTCGCCAAACTCGTTGTGAATCAGTGACAGATGAGATTGATGGTTGGTCCTTGCGCAAAAGGGCAACATCACAGTGATAGGCACTCTTAACTGTGAACTGGGCCGACGGAGAGAGGCCCATGACCAAGAATCGACAATAAAACATCACCCAACAAAGGCGTGCGGCAGAGGTGCTGAACATCATCTGGGTGAAAAAGATTTCAGAGGAGGGGAACATTCCATGGGGCCGAGGGAGAGAACATTAAATCTGAAACAGGGTATTGTGAAGATGCGGAGGGATGACCCAGATAAAGTCGGCCCCATCTTTAGAAGGAAGCCATCTGTAACCAATGTGAGTTGAAAGCCCATTTCCAATCCGCTTACGCCTCCTGCCTGAATGAGGTCCTGCACAGACAAAAGGGCCCTCCAAATGGGACTCGAATTGGCCTTCAGCGGAAAGCTACCAAGAGGACTCACGCCTATGTAACGGGCCGTATAAAAGGTGGACAACAAGGAGCTGGGGTGATGCAAGATACGCCAAAGTTGCTTTGCCAAAAGAGCACGATTGAAGCTATGCAAAATCACGAAAGCCTAAACCACCTGAGTGCAGAGGTAAACACAGCTGCTCCCACTTCTTCCAATGCAAGGTTTATCTGTGGAGGAGCCACTCCACCAGAAACGTGAAATCATTCCTTTATAGACCGGAGCAGTGATTTGGGTAACGAAATGACTGACATCACATAGGTTGGGATGGCCTGAAGGATATAGACTTAATAAGATGTAAACGCGCAGCCTGAGATGTGTGATGCGACCATCCCTGAATCCGACGAGCAACCCTGTCCTTAATGTATGCAAAGACCGACTTCCGATTACGTCCCACTTGCACAGGAAACCCCAGGTACATACCAAAATCCTGAACCACACGACCTTGCAAGACCCCCGCAACTGCCTGACGAAGGTGGGTAATTATGACAGAGGTGAATTGAAGTGAATATTGTACTATATTCAAGTATAAGACATGTATTTTGAAATTTATTCCTACCAAAGGTCATCTAGTAATATAGTATGTACATACATTTTCTTGGCCCCAACTATTCTTTTGCTGATGAAATGACTATGTACTTTTTTGGTAGGGATTATTAGGGTGGCATGTTGGCTTTGATTGTTATAGATGATTGTTGATTGTGATTAGTGAGTGACGGAGGGTTACTTATACACATCTTATTTTGCCAGTGGTAAATAACTTTTAAGAATAATAAGTGATAAAAAGTCATTAAAAATATTATATAAAGTATAACTGTTTAAGTTTAATATGGAGTTCAATCATCTTCATAAGCCTTTCATGTATGTGCTTTGAAGTAATGAAATGAATAAATCACTTCAAAAGTACTTTGCTTTAGTGGGGCACAATGGTGCATTTTGGTTTTTTTTCCCGAAAAGGGTAATATATTTTAAGACACAAAAGTATACGCCTAGGAACAAGACTAGAGATGAACAAAGAAAAACACGATATTGGAATAACAAAAGCACTTGGAAGCAAAAGAAAACCACAACAGATCTCCAACCCAAGTGTCAAAGCAAGAGAAGCGACGGCAAAACCCAGGGTAGACCACTGAGGTCAACCTCGTCCCAAATGACGGTTGCCTATCCAGTAGCAGAAGAGAACATCCTTGATAAAGTGGTGCACAAAGAGATTGATAATGCATCGGAAATGAAAAATCCATAACACTGGGAGATCTAGTTGATGGTTCCTTCAAGATGAGGGAAAAAGTGTAGACTAATCTTGATCCCACTTTCACACCTAACATTGAGATGGGCATCTAAAAGAGACAGAAAAAGGAGTTAGACCAAACAAGAAAATGAGAGTAATAGATGATTTTGAACCCACAGGAAGTCCAGGATGGACGATGGATCATCATTATTAGTGAAGTGAAAGAACCGGATTTCCATGAATCCCACATGGCTACCATAGATCTTTGTCATCCCTGTAACCATGAATCAGCCAAGTCATTCTTCCAGGCAGCCCCTAGATGAGCCGGAGGCTGCCTCATTAACTGGCTCAGGGGAAGGGTGAAGTGGGTCATCTCGCCTGTGGACAGGATCAATTACTATGCCATGGTCCTATTTGCTGAGAATACCTTCCCTTTCTTGCAGTTTGAGGCCATCTTAGTAGAAGAGACTACAATCTTATGTTGGTCCTTACTCCTCCACACCCACCCAAAAATCGCTTCTTTTTGCCAGAAGAATCATGCGGATCAACAGGCCTTACCCTTGTCGAGTATGGCAGGGATGTTCAAGGAGGAATCGGATAGGCCACCCTGGAGCGTGAGCCATGGTGGGTTGCATGCCATGCGAAGGAGGGACAGACATAGACACATCCGTAAGAAGGCCCTTGCAAAGGGGATCATGGGCCTCGGGTGAAGAAATAAAGGGTGAAGGATTTGGTGAGGAGAATGAGGAAGATGATGGCGGAACTTATGTGCAACTATCAAATATTTATTGGATTCTCAAAGACAAGAGAGCGCAAGCAAGATTAGAAAGATTATTGGCGAAAAGAGGATTAAGAAAACACCAGGGGGAGTTTGATTGAGATTGATGGTGGGGTGAATGACTTTGTGTCTGGTGATGTTTCACATCCTTATACCATTGATATACGCGTGATTTGGGTTTAGTTTATCAAGAATTGTTCAGATTGTCAGGGAAACGAAAATCACAAGTTTTTGTATCCAAGTACTCCCAATTGAAGCATCATTCTGGTGTTTAAAATAGTTTTCTGATTAGTGCTTGTTATTGGATTTCTTGTATTCTACTGTTCGCTAATCATGTCATTGAGTGGTTCGGGACTGCAAGATAAGAGTAAATGAAAACAAAGTACAACTATTTGTGCATCCAAAGATAGTTTCTGAGTGCTTAGAATTACCTCCTATACATATCAAATACATTCCACAAATGAGATTGAATCAAAGAATTCAGAAACTAACATGCCAAAGATGGAGTTCTGTTGACAAGAATCCATTGGAGTTCTCAGAAATTATATAGCTTTCATCTCACCATGATATGTACACGGTTTTTTTTTTTTTGACTGTCCTAATAAATTTCACTAACATCACAACAGGACTAGATTGTAGTATGAACTTGGCACAGACGAATGTTGTTGCTCGTTGCATTCCGGTTAAAGATAAGCAGACAATATAATTAGAGTTCTCCCAGCTCCCTGCCACTGAAACAACATACAAATGTGAGATTCAATCATGTCTTTATCATTCTCAAAACTGAACTGGGGGAAACAAATACTCTTTGACGAATATCAAAACAGTGAAGTTGTAGGAAAGTCATAGTCTCTAAAAGGCGACGATGGTTTTAAGGAGGCATCTCAATATTAGAATAGACAACAACCAATGAAGTTCAGAATATGGCTCTTGCAAGTACATCAGCAGACCAAAAAATAGATCAAAGATTGAACGAAGAAGAACAACACTATTTACTCCTTCAAAGAGGACTAAACCCTCACCACCCTATACCATGAGACACATCATTCCAGTCACCACCTATGTTTCCAACATGATGCCCTTGAGCCAAAAAGATGTTGCCAACGTCATCACCATTTAGGATAGAAAACACATTTTCTAATCAAGGGTGAAATTTATCATTCTAACACTAGCTATCTTTTGACCCCTTGAAGTTGACACATATTTCATAAAGGGTAATAGCTTCTAGCAACAACCAGAGGCTCCAAAATTTCTTGACCAGAAAATCGTTCCTCGCAAGTCGCATCTAGACATTTGGATTACATTTGGATTTCCATTTTCATATAAAACCCATTAACTATAGATCTTGCGAAATACCCAACAGCAATGTACTCGTCCCGGATGATGAAATATACAAAATTAGCAAATCAAGTTGCCAGCAATAGACAAATGATGACATAATTACATTCAATTGTATTTATAAAAGACAGAACAACCAGTTTCCACTCAAGCATCAACCAAGGTCTACTTGTACGCAGAGAGATCAATCAATTAACTGGACCTGGAGTTTCATTCATGAGAAAGCGGGAGTTATATATCAGGCATGGAATGATTCTGTTCTCTCATTTTTAATAACAGTCCAAAAATACAACCGATGCAGATGGTCAATCATTTCTACAATTGGTTTAGCAGAAGTTCACAATACATAACGTCCAAATGTAATGTTCAAAAGATCAGTTAACCAAATGAAGCTGCTTGTAAACATGAAGCATTTTGTGTTTCAAAAGATCATATTTGATGGTTCACGCCCACAGCCAATCATATAGTTCAAACAATTCAATCAAGGAAACTACAACAAAAAAGTTCAATCAAACATAATTTCAAAAATTTCAGTGTTCTACATCTACACAGCAAAATCAAGGGGTGAAACTAACCTTTAGACGTTGGCGGGACAATGAAAACATGCATCTTCACATGGTTAGGAGGGAGAGCTAACCGAAGTGGATTAAGCTTCCCTTCAACGGAGGCGTGAGCACACAAGTACATCTACCAAACCAGTCCATCAAATCTGCCATCAAAAGTTTGAGCATCAACACACGTTTTCCCCTTGAAATATTACTCCGTATCCATTCCAATTCTTGTTCAACACTTGATATATCGATACCTACCTTCATCCACGATATTACCGTCATCGTCACAACATTGTAACGTATGAGTCGACCTTCAGTCTTGGGTGGTGATGAGCAGCTACTGAAGCAAGATAAGAAGACTGCAACACACCAGAGACCAACGTAGTGTCTTAAACAGCATTTCTCACACCCTTGGTCCTTGGAGTGGATGATGGGAATTTGCAGTATACAATGAGAGTAGATGATGCATGTAATCAGTAAGCGATGAAAGTCTTGATGAGTAGAATTGAGTATTTTTAATTGAATGGATTAGTATGTAATAAAAGCGTCATTTACTAAGCGTATGGAATAAGTTAGAAAGACTAAGCAACCATCTGCTCCCCCTAAATCAAGCTTGGGGTGAACTGGAGAATTGTCATTAGAACCAACCAGCCGTTTTATCACATCATACTCTAGGTAGGATAAACTATCTTAACAGATTGCTTCTTTATGTCCCATCAATTGGTTGAACTTGGACCTACACTCTTAGTTACACAAGCAAAGCAAGACAAAGCCGCCACTATAATTGCAAACTAAGCATCATCTGTAACTACAGGAACAGATTGAAAATTTCTCATCCTTGACTAACAAGTAATAAATGCTGGTGACTGCTAGCTACCATAGTCCATATCACCAGAATCCACAACAACAGAACAATTGATCTAAAGCATTAAATAACAGTTTAGATGATTGATACTAATATTTAACTTCAAAGAAACGCACAAAAGAAAAATACAAGGATTTAAGCACAAATTAAGTTAACATACCTCCACCTTGTTAGGCATGTTCTGATCCAATCAGCAGAAAAGGGTTCAGGTTCACTCTCATCTTCCTCCTCCTCTTCTTCCTTCCTCCTCCACCCCTCCTCTTTCTTCTCAACCTTCTTCTCCTCCTCATACACCGCCAACACATCAATATCCCAAAGACCCAATTTTTGGTATGATTCCTACTCGGAATATCATGGGTATCGAATTCCTCCACGGAGGAACCCCACCGTTCGCCCGCAGATAGTTTCCCGTACCTCGTCTTAAGCCTGACTTGCATACCGTCCCTTATGGGCTCCCACTCGACAGATGAATCGGGGCGAAGAAGTTTTTGTTGTTTTACCTTCTTCCCCGTCATACCGAATACGTAGTGATCGTCCGTGGCCATCATTACTTGTCGTAACAGCTTTGAGTCGAACTTTTTTTATGCCTTCGTTGCTGGTTATGTATTCGACCGTCCATCTGCGCGGCGTGATCCGTGTGGTGGCGGTTTTGGGAAACCGAAGCGTCGTCATCTGCTAAGAGGTATTATCGTGGTGGCTCTTAAGGCGGACCGTCATTGCGTTTGGAATAGCTCCATCCCGTTCTGGTAGAATGTATAAGGGTTTGAGAATTTTAGTTAAGAGAATTTTTATGATTTAATTGGTTTTGATTGAAAATGCGGATTTGGGGTTTTGTTTAGATGATGAACAAGGGAATTGGGAGGAAATTATAATTTTGAATGTCTGTCGGAAACGGAAAGATAGGAGCATCATGGATGGGCAAGCATCGGATATTCTGAGGGATCTTAACGACTTAGGGGCCGGCGGTTATGGAAGGTTAATTACAGTATTCCTTTAACAGTTGGATATAATTGCAAGTCCAACAAGAAAAGAAAAAAATAGCAAAGAACAATAGCATAATTTGTTTTGAATTAATTCGTCTCCTTGGCTTGGTTCGCAGAGGTGGAATGATGTTGTAGATGAAGAACATGGCAGCTAAACTAAAAACTAATCGAGGAGAGGATTAGTGTATACAACTATCTCATTTGAGATTATCATCCAATTGTAATAATACCGTGAGCAGAAAGCTCTCGTTCTCAATAATGCTTGTTTGTTATGAACTTACGAAATTCTATATAATTCTGGTTGGTAATTATGGCTGCTGATCAGAAAATTTCCAAATCTTGGGGGAGTGTTTTGTGTGAAATAGGGACGGACCAACTAACATCGTTTCGCATGTGACTTTTGAACCTACAGGCTACAGCTAGTATCTTGAAATTCCATCGTTACTTTCACACGTGTTTTAGTGTTGCACCTCATCTATTTCGGTCTAAGCTACCCTTTCTCCTTCATATAACATCCCCACACTGTTTGCCAATCATGCATACACACTTTGAACTCGCTACGCGGTAGTTGACATTAATGCGCAGTACAAATTTTTTGATAATCCACATTAGACTTTCATACCTAATTACCATGTGCAACGGATTGAACCTTTTCACTGTGTTAATTATGTGACACAACAAGGCGGCGGATATCCCGAATCACGGGTAGCAGATTCAACAGAATCAACCAAAGTCCAAGCTCATCCAAATCTGTGAAAGTAAATTAGCTTACCTGCTGATGAGCAAAACTCAATGACGAAAACGATGCAGTTTCATCACAGACAGAATAATCATCATCATCGTTATCATGTTCCTCCTCCGTCATCTCCAGCTCAGATTCAGAACCAGAACCAGACCGCGTCGACGCCGCTGTATCACAACTCATCAATCGATTCATTATTACAATTACCACCCGCCCCCACCATCATTATTCGCTTCAAGAATATCCACCGTCCACATAATCTTCTTCGACCCTTTCTTATTCGCCGCCACATGATCGAACGTAATGGTGTCCTTATACGGCGGGGGACCCCTATTCGCTCTCAAATACTTGGAAGCACACCTCGCCCTCATCTTGATCTCGAACCCAACCCGTATGGGTTCCCAGTCAATCGCCACTTCCCCTCGGTGGCGGGGGTGGATTGCGTAACTTTTCTGCCGGTCACGCCGAGGAGAAACGGCTCGTCGGTTGGTGCTGTTAAGTATTTCCCGTGGCAGCTCACTAAGCGGACCATCTTCCCGCCGCCTGATGGGGAGATTTCGACCTTCCATCTTGCCTTGCTTGACTGCCCATTACGACTCTGTTTAATTCCGTGGCCGTCTTCGGCCGCCACCATGTACTTGTTGTTGTGGCTCCTTAGCCGGACTGTTCGAGCGCTCTGGAAGTATTCCATTGTCGGGGTTGAAGTAATGATGTAGGATTGATAGATTGATGGGTATTTACAGCTGTACAAGATAGAAAGATGAGGGGAGAACTGGAGGAGATTTTAATTGGTGTTGAGCTGGATTACTTAATGGGAAGGAAATTGGATGATTACGGTTTCCAAAAGCGGGGAAGACGAGTTCAGATCTACTTTTTCAACGGCTCCAGAAGTTGTTTATTTGTAATCAGGCCGAACCGACGGGCCACGTCTCACGATGGGCCAGGGGTATCATATATGCCATACTGATACTGCTGCTACCGACGTTCATATGGACCCGTGTTTTTGGGTCCCATCCAGTAGATAAGTCAAACAAGGTGAGAGTCGCAGCCAAAAAGATGGAGTTTGGAGGATTCAACTATTGCTTTCCTATTTCCATAATCCATCAAACTATTTCAACAAATTCTGCCTCCATCACGCACTATAGATAATATATATCACATGATATTGGACTTAGGTTTTTGTTCTCTATAAGCCTGCCTGAGGTGAGAAGTATGCAATTGGCAAAGAATTAAAAGAACAAGAGTAAAAGAAACTATCACTCTTCCTTGACGAGCGACACCTTCAGCCTCTGGTTGCAACTTCTTCCTCATTGCTCGTTTTCCCTTGCACACCTTTTTCTTGAATTTTTGGATACTATGAGTAATTTCTCTGATGGAATACCTTCTCTCGCTCTTCTAGTTGCTCTCCTTCTTGTCTTCTCTTCTCAATCTATCTTTTAGGTTGATCTTTTCTAAGTTTTGTCTTTAATTTCGTCCCCGTTTATCTTTGCATGTTATGCTTCTAAATTTCTCTCATCTATAAAAACACTACTTCTACCTCCGGTTGGGATTTTGTTTAAGAATTTGGGTAGCTAGTGCTAGAGGGCAGTCTGTCTTCTTCAATTATTGTTTGGGGTTTTCAGTTCTGCTGGACAATTTGCTGACATTTAAACCCGTGCTTGGCGGAATTTGGTGGTGTTGCATCATTGTGTTGCAATAGGTGAGCGAAAGATTGCATGTATGGGTGGAGAGTTATGAGGAGCGAAACGTTGGATATGGTGGTCAGTGATGCACTGCAACTTTACTAGTGAGAGCTGCGAAATAGGTGTGAACCATAAGGACAGGAGAAGATTGCGACAAGAGTGTTTGCAATGGCTAAGACTTGTCAAAGTGGTGGAAACATTAGAGGAATGGAAGGCTGATGAGGTGGACAATGGGGTCGAGAAGATTGTAGATGGATTTTTGAAGAAGCAAGTCATAGTTGTAAAGAGAAGGTCGGAACGGCAGTTTGGAGGAGTAGTGGAAAATCAAAGGTATTGAGACAAATTAGTTGATACCAATCCATTACCCTCATGATTTGACGGTACCAAGTGGTTGATTCTGGTGGGGAGGAAACTGATGCTTTCCACTGCCTTAATTGCATCGCAGTGCTTTCTGTCATTCTAGCCAAGGGTGATGTAATTGTCGGCTCTGAGTTGGGGCATCTGGGAAGACGGTTTTAAATATTTTGCCACCAGGATGACTGTTGCAAGGGTGTTTCTGACAATCTGGAGGTTTCAACTTCAATGTCGATGGAAGATTACAAGGGTAAGAAGGTAATGGCTTCTACATCTCATGAATCAGTCAAGCGTCAAGGAACTTTGAGCTTGCAGTTATAGGATACACAGGCGGCTCTGGAGCATCTTAGAGTCTCCAAGGAAAATGAATCATAGGATCCCTAACAGTATGATTGAGGACATTGATCATGTAGTTAGGAGGTTTTTGGAAGGATTTTGGTAATGTAGTGTCCCTTTGAAGGCTAGTCTCAGCTCCTGGTACTATTGGGCATCATATTGTTAATAGTCTCAGCTCCTGGTTTTTGGAAGGATTTTGGTAATGTAGTGTCCCTTTGAAGGATTTTGGTAATGTAGTGTCCCTCTTATGGCTTCATAGTCTTGGTTGTTACTTCTCTTGTCTTGTTGTGGGAAGGTGATGGGGTAAGTGAGCTATGGAAGCCCATGTTCACTCTGGTTGTATCCTGAATGCTTTCATGTGCGAATTGTTGGTTTCACCACATCCCATTACATCATTGACATCGTTCACTGTGTGTGGTGATCTAATCTTGTGCTTTTAAACAATCCCTTTGACATCTAATTAATGATATGTGATAGAATTTTTTTTAAAAATGAACAAGAGTAAGGACAAAACCTTAAAGTACATTATCCTAGCTAATACAAAAAAGTTCATTTGGTACAAAAATCATCGTTCTATTTCAAGCACGCTTTGATAATAGTATCTGTTGTGAAATAAGGTAAACAAAAATCATTCTCAAAACAAAACACACTAGCCGGCCCCACCCATAAGTTCTTTCAACCACTCCAAAACAATAGTATCATTAATTGGATATTAATTCTCAAGTAAGTCTTAGATCCACAACTTTCTTAAATTATTCCTGATCGATCATTCTAACAGCTGAAAACCAATCTCATATCACCCCATTGTCTCTCAACATGTCTGATCATCCTCTTTGCCTCGCTTTTCTTCTCTTGCCACATCTTCTCTTGATTCTCCAGCTTCATATACGTATCTTTCTTCCTCCCAATAACCCCACACAACTCCTCAATCTTTTCCTCATTCTCTCGCACTCTTCCCTCTGCCATCTTGATCTCTGCATCCACTTCTGCCAATTGCCTCAGCAAATCTTCTCTTTTCTTTCTAGCAGCCGTGACGAAACCAAGGTATTCTTGTTCAACATTCTGTAACTCTCTCGCCTTGGCCGCGTCCTGTTGGACCTCTGCCCTCATATCCGACCTCTTGGCAGTGTATTTCTCGTAATCGTCTAGATTTGTGAAAGCTGTGTCGTGATTGACCTTTAGGGTTTGTATCTGGTCATGGAAACGTTGGAGTTTGGCTTGGGTTTGTGGGTTTAAGTGGTAGTTGTAGGAGAGGAGGGTGGTGATTGCTTTCTCCGCTTTTTTTATTAGTCCTGTGTAGTATGATGATTTGAAATCCTCGTTCCTTATGTCTTTCAATGTTTGTTTCGCCCTTTGGACCTCAACTGGTAATTGTTGCTGTTCTAAAATGATGGTGTCTTCTTCAAATTCTTGTGTGTAACCGTAACTGATCTTTTGATCAATTATTTTTGCATATCACCTAGTAGGGAGTTGAGTTTGTGTGATGAACCACTTGAATTCTGGGAAGATATATAAGTACAAGTTATATTAAAGTGTAATAATTGAATGACCAGAATATATATATGAACTAGATAGCAAATACTCGCAGCTCACTAATGGTACGTATGTGTAAAGTATGTAACTTGAAGATGATTATGAAACTTTTTATGTGATTTTTGGGTTAAGAAAGAAACTAGCTAGGGATACCATTACTTTTCATCAATTAAATTGGTATAGGGATACCTTTGTTTCATTATTGTTGAGCGTGTGATGAGCTGGCGGGGGAGGCACCCTAGTGGGTGGAGTTGCAAAACGGGTAGGGCTATTGACCGGTTTCATTGGTTCGTCATCAAATATTGGCGGGGAGAACCTTGTGGGTCGATACTCATCTTGCCTCGCAGCTGGTCCGGGCTTAGGTGTAGGTGAATTGGGTGCTTCTTTTCCAACCGAATTTTGTCTTCTAACTGAATCTCCCACCTATTTCAGTTTTAGAAGAAAATGTTAGTGATAATCACTTCATATCCCCTACCACAAAACTATAATAAAACTTCAAGTGATTAATTCAAGGGGAATATATAGTTAATTAGAGGGTTTGTCAACATCAATTTTCTTTTTAATTATTTCTATTAACAAAACTTGCAGCTTCTACTTTTACTATGTTTTCACAACTATCATAAAGGATGCATGAGAAGCGTTTTCCTAAACAACCTCTACAAACCGCTTTGTCATGTCAAAAGCAAATTAGTGTCTCAACATTCCATCATCAAATGAACCAACTCATAGAGGGACTCACATATATATATATATAACTTCCTCATATTCATTTGTTATTACATTACATTCATAATTAAACCCCAATGGCCTTGAATAGAGACGTGCAAAAGAGTCAATATTTTAGATGAATATAAAACAGTTGATCAGTCGTGTCACAGTTCACACAGACATAAAAATAGATAAATGCATTTAATCTATTATGCATATATACCGTTGTGAAAGAAGCGGCGGCGGCGCCCGTGAAGAGTTCACCGATCCCGCTGTCGGAGACGCCGTAGCACCACCACCACCGCTACTCCCCACCGAACTTGACCTCGACACCCCACCATCCTCCACAACATTTTTCTCCACCACATCATCCTCAGCACTCTTACTATGGTCAACAAACTCGAGTATATCTACCACCCAATAAACCCAGTCCTGCGTCGCCGTCGTGCTCGGCAAATCATGTGTAACAGAGTATCTCCATAGCTGACCATTCGCTTTAAGAAACCGCCCACTACTCGTCCGGAGCTTCAAGTATAGCCCATCCTTTATCGGTTCCCATTCCACCGACGGTTGGAATTTCATCCTCGGTGATGCTTGTGTTACTTTGTTTCCCGTCAAACCCAGCAATGAGTTGCCCTCTGATGCGCTGAGATACTTCCAGCTCTGGCTTGATTTTAGGCGGATCAAGTTTGGTTTCCCCTCCACAAATTCCACCGTCCACCGTGTGTCCGGGCTTGACCCATTCGTTCTCTGCTTGATCGTCTCTTCATCTTCGTCTGCTGCGAGGAATTTACGGTGCTGGCTTTTCAGCCGAACCGCCCTTGCTCTGTGGAAGAACTCCATGGATGTTTGGGGATGTGGGGTAGTGGAGCGAGAGAGACAACGAGGGGTGATTTCTTTCTGGTAGTTAATTTGTGTTTATATCTGTAAAGCGATGTTGTTTGTTTGACCCCCAGAATGCTTGATTCCGTCGTCGGCTGATCAAAGTCGTCGCTTTAAAATACTTCTCTGATTGTCAATAAATTTTTCTGTTTAAAAATAAAACCGATACAAACTGGAAGAATGAATTCTTTGATTGGAATCTAAATTGTTAGGGACAACTTACTTAATCATTGAGATCTCTCGGGGTTAATTTCGTTGCTGACTCTGTGTTCAGTTGACCGGTTTGGTCTTGCATTTCGTCGAATCCAATTGACAGATTCATTCAATGATGTTAACTTTTAGGGACCTATTAAGGGTAATATTTATGGCAGTGACATGGCGTCTCATGATTGGCTAGGGAAGATAGTATAAATCTGAAGCGAGGTGAGGGCATCCACAATGGTTTTAAGTTTTTAAACATTTCTAAGTGCCATGTCATCTAAAAATATATTTTATTACTTAAGAAACTCTATTCACTACAATAACAAAGTTTCTTAATCTTCTCCCTCTTAATGAACAACCATAAACTATCACTATTTAGATGTGAGATAATATGGAAGAGAGAGATACACATAGGTGGATCTAATGTGTCATAAAAAGTGGGGTTCTTATTTAAGACCTTGGAGAGAGAAAAATGGGTGGAATCCACACCATTGTAGAACATTTCACATTTGTAACCGTGTCAAGAACCCCTATTGTGGATGCCCTAACACTCTCCTCTCCACATTTATGTGACTGTTTTTGATGTGGTTGTTTCTTTTCTTTTTTTTATTGAAACAATGATGAGGTTGTTTCATGTATATCACAGTAGTCAAATTAAATGACACCATCCACCCGCACCAAGTTCGATAGATGTGGCATGGGACAATCATTTCACGGCAGCTACGAATTAAATTGTTTGGTTTTATTTTTTAATATATTAATTTTAAATTATTGTAATTATAATATATAAATCTAAAATAAAAAATTATATTTATCTAAATTCAAGCTCCTAAAACAAGATTAGTCATGAATATGTTTTAATAATAATATATTAACTTAGGATTTTATGAGAAGATCAAGTAGGCCACTTCACGATCAACTCATGCCAATTGAGAGCAATTCGATCTACGAAACCTATCATATTTTAAACTAGGTATGTAACTCTAAACGTGAGTGAAAGAATCATTGAAATTGTAGACTATGGAGGAAGCTATAGATCTCACAAGATCTGGGTTTACCAAGTTGTTCTGAGGAAAATTCTGGGCAAGAACACCACCAGATCAGGTTGGGGACTTTAGACGACTAGAACTTCCACAAGATCAAGAATCAGCCTTGGTTTCCTTAAGAAGGGTTGTAGAACAGTTAGAGATCTTGAAAATAAGATATGGTAAATGAATTTTCATTCATGAACGAAGAAGATATGATTGAGCAAAGTTTACGTTACCTACTGGATTTCTGGGTTACAGATTCTCGGGGAGGCAACTTAAACACGATTTTGTGATAAATGTGGGGAGAGTTAGGTCAAGTGAGAGTAATGGTTCGAACGTAGGGTTGTAGGAGGATTTAATGCAAAAAGACGGTACTAAAAAATATGGAGTTATGGCTGAGAAATAGGAGTCTAAAGATTGACCAGCATTCTGATAATCTGTTGAGAATACTTAGTCGATTTTGCAGGAACTGGCTGACTGGCTTGGGCACGAATCTTGAGGCACGCGACTGAGTCTGATAACACCTAGACTCGCTAACTAACTCCAAGATTTTGGCTCTAAACTTCCCTAGATCATATCTTGAGCTAGGATGATCCATTTTTAATGTTCTTATTATCAATCTTCTTGGCTCTTTTATTGATATAGGTTTCATGGGCTGGTTTTACCATTCTTAAAAAGTCAACCCTAGCAAGGCTTAAGGAGCTTTAAGGTATCTATGATTTTATATTGACTTTTATGATTCAAATCAATGTTCCAAATATTTCTAAAATCATTATAATAATTGGAGTGTCTCAAAAATTTTCCAAGATTTACTGACTTATAATCTTATGATAAATTCATAATATCATATAGTAATTTAATGTTTAATAGTATTATTTTGGGTTTAGTAAAAGAAATCCCCTAAATTAATTTATATAATTATGGGTATTTCACATAGTAATAAAACCAGTTAGGAAGTGTAATACAGTAAAAGTGATGTATTTTAATAAGTAAATTGTGACATCTAGCACATATGAAACATGCTATAAAAAAAAGCTATATGAAATACCCTGAACTTAAATATGGTGATTAAATTAGTCTATATGATTTTAGGGGCCTGATAGTGCCTAAAGAATACTGTGATACTTCCTTGATGGTTGGCTGGTTCATTAAGTTATGAAATTACATGTCATTTTGGCTAATTCATGTATATATAACAACGTGAAAGATAAAAATTATGAAACTTCACTATGTCTTTGGAAATTAATGAAATATCTCTATTCATAATTTTTTTATTAATTAAAATATAATTTATAAATTTCCAAAATGATTTAAAAAATTGTTAAATTGTTAAATTGAATATAATACAATATTAATATTTTTAAATAATATGTAGAAAAAAATTAAAATCTTTTTTATTGAATAAAATAATATAACACTTTTTTAATAAAATTTTAGTTACCCTGTCCATAAACAAAACTTTCAATTATAAAAAAGTGGGTATTTTTTATCTTTAATAATTAATTGTTTACTATTGATTATTATAATATTTAAAGGCAGTTAAAAAAAGTACTAAAAAGGAAATAATTCAAATTACGTTTGTTTAATCTTAACAACTTTTCAAACAATTAGAAACTTATTTGTATTTTTTTTCTAAATTATTTCTTTTTATACCATTTTAAACTATTTCTTCGAAATAAGTTATTTTATTACTTTTAAGGCATAGTGCGTGTTTAAAGTTTTGCATTCTACTTTATAATACTCAATAATGTTTTAACTTTTTTTAAATAGTTATTATTTCAAATAATTTTGAAAATAATGACCTTGTAGTATTATTATTAATTTTTTATTACTATAATATTTTTATAATTATCTACATTTTATAGTATTTTAATTTTTTTTAGTTTTTGATTTGTTAGCACCTATCCAATTTCAGGGAAAAAATTAGTGAAATTTAATAACTTTTTTATAAATAGATTGATATTTCATAAATTTTCTTAATATATAGTTTTTTTATTACATTTTCAAATTAGTTTATTTGATTTGCTAGTTTTTTATTTCTATATATCACATATTGTAGACTGATGTTGTGATTTGTGGGGGCACGTGTCCCGTAGGTCTTTAGAAAAATATAAGTATATATGTGTCTATATATTGCAAAATAAGTAATAAATGTTAGATAATTAAATAGTGTAATCCAATATGATATTTTGACATTTAAAGTAGTGCATGTTCAAAATTTGATTAAAGCTATTAGTTCCTAGACTACACTTGAAAGAGCATCATCACTCACGAAATATATCAATGTGGAAGATGAATTGGTTGGTGATAATATAAACAATTATTAGAATCAAATATATTATTAGTCCATTAACAATAATATCGATCATTATGTATCACTTTTAAATGTTAAAGACCTATATAAAACAATTGTAATTTAAATATTAAGTATTATTTTAAAAATAAATTTTAATATTTTGTTTGATAGATTAAATAAAAAGAATTTCAAAATCTAGATCCGCTGCAGTCATATCAACTATGTTTTTTTTTTATTTTTTCTAATTTTTGTAAGTATAGGACAAAGTGGATGAATTACGTGGAACATGAATCTACATTGTTAACATTGAAATCTCTTGGGTTAATTACGTCATTCACTGTGTGTTCAGTTGACCGGTTTCGCCTTGCATTTGATCGAACCGAAAGGATAGCTTCATTCGGTGATGTTAACCTATTAAAATTAAAGATAAATATGATTGAAATAAAAGGGGTAAATATTTAAGTGGCATATTGACATGGCGTCTTTTGATTCGCTAGCTTTTATGGAGGTTTTCACGGTTTGCCCATTGTGAGCAGCTCGAGAGTGTGATTCACGTACTTGAGCAAGGGTCAAACTGTCTGTAACGGCATTAGTGGATCTCTGCGTGCTAAGTGAACCATGAATGCATTCTTATACCATCTCATGTGTGTTTTTTTTTGAAAGAAACATATACCATTACCATTACAAAGGCTTACAATATTCTGAGGGGGGGATACATTGCAACCAAACATACTCACTCCCACCACCCCTTTCAAGAGATAGCAAGCATTGTTCGAATAGAAATTCCACCTCGTCTCAATCGATGCTTCTTGAATCATAAGGTATATATTCAAAATAAATTCTCTAGATGTAGAGAAGATCCTTGCAAGATTGGTTTGGCAAAATCTTACAATTAATGACCTTAATTTCGATCGACTCGTGAATATTCTCTTTTTATTTAGTTAACTTCCAGCAACATTAATTGTTTTGAACAAAATTAATTCACATCAACTTTGATTATCTTCTAGCACATTTAGTCTTTCCATGCGCTTTTACGCCGCGCGCCCTTAGTAGTAGAAAATGGAGGTTTACTATGTCTTGAGTATCTTTCAACACATGTTATCATACTAGCTCTATACAATTGTTGAAATAGCCTTCGATTTTCATTGTTGTTAGTTTGTTATTGAAAGTAAATATACCACCGAAAATTCAAATAAGCGTGGATTAATCTTAGAGACTTAGTGAAAATATTAAATATTAGACTGACTGACTGGAGTAAAATGTGATATATCTAATCAAGATAACAGACAAATTCGAATATCAACGGGAGAAAAATAGGATACCTGAAATCAAGAAATTTTGTGATTAATGATTCCAAATCTGTCTTCTAACAAACTAGATTCACTCAAACTTGTAACAAAATTGATTCCTAATCAAGAACGTTTTGTAATAATGATTCCTATCGGACCTAGCTTGAATCACTGGATTGCATGTCTTCTAGAAAATCTGATGGAATAGAGATTGTGTCAGCTTCATCTTCATCTTCATGAGAGGGATTACTGCTGTTGCTGCTACTTCCGTCGTCGGCTATTCCGTCGTCTGCTATTCCGTCGTCGGCTATTCCGTCAAAACCTCCATTGTCATCATTAACCAGCACTGGATATTCCACTGCTTCGATAGGTTCATAACCACCCAACCCCACATGTGGATAATTATAGTAGTAGCCGCTGTTAAAATATCCCCAATTCAAAAACCATATCTGTGGCAACGGCATCAAGTAGTAATTATTGTAAAGAACACTTGGGTGTTGAGGCTGACCGACATTAGGTTGAATTGGTAAACCAACGGCGTTCCCACTATACATGCCGCCATAGTGTGTGATGTTGGTGCTGCGCTGCTGCTTCCGCCGGCTATTCCTTCCAAATATTCATTCTCATAAGTCACCAGCACTGAATCATCGGCGGCCACCAATATTGATAATGATAATTACCGTAGTAGTAAACATTGTTCAAAGACCCGCCATGATTCAATTCAAAGAATCCATCTGTAACAGCATCAAGTAGTTATTATTGTAGTGGACACCTGGGTGAGGAGGTTGACCGACGTTATTAGGCTGTATTGGCAAACCAACGGCGTTCCCATGATACATGCCGCCATAGTGTGTGATTTGGTGTGGCTGGGTGCTGCTGCTTCCGCCGGCTATTTCTTCCAACCATTCATTCGCAAAATTCACCATATATTCATAACCACCCCATAGCGGCTGCCTCGAATCTTGATAATTACCGTAGTAGTAATCATAGTTAAAAGATCCGCCATGACGCAAATTCAAGAAGTTGTTATTGTAAAGAAAACTTGGGTCAGGAGCTGGTTGACTGAAGTTTGGTTGAATTGTCAAACCAACGACGTTCCCACCACTGTTTGTGGTCTGCTGCTGGTTGCTGCTGCTTCCGCCGATACTTCCTTCCAAACCTTCATTCTCATAATTCACCACCGGATGCTCCACTCTCACTGAATTCATAGATTCATAACCACCCCCCACCGGCTGCCTCGAATCTTGATGATTACTATCGCCACCATCACTCAAATTCAAAGACTCCGTCGGTGGCATCTGCAGAAGTTGTCATCATTGTAAAGAACACTTGTGTCAGGCGGTTGACTGCCGTTAGGTTGAATTGTCATTCATCGCCAGTGCCACCGCTAGAAGAAGATTTCCACCGCCATCGCCAGTGCCCCGCTAGAGAAGAACTTCCACCGCCATCGCCAGTGCCGCCGTTGCCCCCGAAGAAGAACTTCCACCGCCATCGCCAGTGCCCCCGGTGCCCCCGCTACGAAGAAAACTTCCGCTGATCGTCGATGCCAGGATGAGGATAAGCAACGCCAATATGGAGCGTTCCATTTCATTAGAGTTTAATTGCTTTTTTTCTTGCTTCTTGATGTATGCAGCGAACTTTAATTGAAGGCTAAATGGGGGTTAAATAGAGGCATCGCGTGGTTGTTTTGGGAACCGGAAGAAAAAGAAAAATCAAGAAATGGGTCTTTCTCTCTCACTTTTTTTTAAAAAATAATGGTTTTTTTTAACAATAAAAAAAGCTGTAATCTGTCGTTCCAAATAAGAACTGTAATCTGTTTATTCCAATATAAAACTGTAGTTTGTTTAGGATAAAGGGCCATGACAACACTCCGCCAATTATTCAACACAATCAATTACCACGCGCGCCAAGAATAATACTATTCGTATAACAAATTCTTTTTTGATATATATATTATATATGATAAATAGTACATATTACTAAGTTACATATATAATCCTTAAGCTAGTAGTACTCGGTGATCGATTTTTTTCATATGCATATAGCGGTACAACTAAATATATATTATAACAGTAACTGTGGAATACAAATAGAAGTTAATATAAGGTTTGCTTGTGACAATATATATATAATAATTGTGTGTTTATTTCTATTAACTTTGTTATTATGGAATCATAATCATAAAATTCGAGTGTTACCGGTTCAGTTTGCTCCCTCTTATTAATCTGATTTTCTCTACCTCAAACATGCAACCTACAAATCGATCCTTCAAGATGTTGGTCCATTTGCAAAAAAAAAAAAATCAAATTGATGGCAATTAGCTAGTAATACTACCGTGGGTTTAGGCGATTAAGGTGGTGGCGTTGACGGGATGAAACCGGCGAAGACGTAACCGGATTAAGACAGGGTTGGGCGCGCGGACGGACTCGGCAGGGGGCTGGGCACGCGAGCAGATGACTCAGGCGGGGTGGCGCCAGCCCACTTCAGTACGCGGCTTGACTTCGGCAGCTGTACAATGGCGACGGAAACCGCCAGTTACAGGTGGGGGAGAGCTGCTGGAGATGAAGGACGAAGGCGGGGGCCGCGAGGACGGGGAAGAGCTGGTGATGAAGGCAAGGGAGCAGGCAGT